>LZPO01107893.1:395679-429279 GCA_001675575.1 Neotoma lepida
GCAAGTGCAGATGCCATTAGAGGCCAGAAGAGGGCATTGTATCCCCTGTAGCTAGAGTCATAGGCAGTTGTGAGGCACCCAGTGTGAGTAGTAGGAACCAAATGTGGGTCCTCTGCAATATCACACTTGCTCTCAATGGCTGAAACATCTCTCCAGCTCTTCCAATACTATTTTAAAGGATATATCTAGATACTCAGTTACTATAACAAAGCTACTTAATATACTCATCAGTTTACATAGTTATGAAAATATGGTAGCAAGAACAACGAAAATCCCTCAGTTAGCAAACGCCCTAACTCAATACACCATCAAACTATATACTTTATATTGAACAACATGTTTCTAGATATTCTGTCCTATGTATGTTGCTTCATACTCTTTGACCTACATCACAATTTTCCCCTACCTCTACATCTAAGCTTGATAATCACAACTTCATTCTATGTGTATTTGGAACTTTCTCCCTTCTCTTTTTTGCTCTCCGCCCCTCATTCTTGAGGATAGAATCAAGGGCCTTGTACATGCTAAGCTAGTATTCTCAGACTGAGCTGTATCCTCAGATAACTGTTAAATTTCCACTGTTTTCTCATAACCTTCAAAAGATGTTACATGCATATGTCTGTGTGTATATTTCTGTGCATCTTAGTAATTCTATTTAGTCTTGGCAGATCTCAACGTTTTCTGTTTTACCCAGGGTGGTTTTGTCATACTATCCCATATAATGGGTGCATAATCATTTATTAGATTATTTTCTACAAAAAAGCATTTAGTTTATTTCAAATTTTTGTTATTGTAAATAGTGATACAATAAATATTTTAGTGTAAATGTGTACAAGTATGCACTAGGAATAAATTATTCAAAGTACAATTGCTGGGTCAAAGGATATCTGCATTTAAAGTCTGGATTTAAATTGTCAAATTACCTTTTGAAAATCATGCCAATTTGCCCTCCCATTCAATATACCAGTGTCATGGACTGTTACTATACCAGTCTAAAGGTGAGAATTTCTATCTCTCTGAAGTTTGAATTTGATTTGCATTTATTTGTAATGAGTGAGATAGAGGATATTTTCACATATCTAAAAGACATTTTTGCTTCTTTTTCTGAGAAATCTGATTCCATGCTACTTCTTCTTGCCTATTTTCTATTCTAATTTTGTTCTTTCTACTATTGATTTATTCTTCATTATTACTAAAATATTATTTTTCTTAGACTGAAAATATTTTATCAAAAGCATATCATTTGTTTTGTGCTGTTTATGCTTGCTTATACAGAAACATTTCATTGTATCTATTAGAATTTGCATTTCATTTCTTGTACCTTCTATACACTGTGTCATCTTTTCTCTAAGTTATTATTATTATTATCTTTGAAATTATACCATATGTTCTTTTAGTTTTTCTCTTTGCATGTGGATACGTGTGTGGTATGTGTGGTTGAATGTGTGTGGATGTGTGGGTGAATGTGTGGGGATGTGTGTGGTTGAATGTGTGGGGATGTGTGTGGATGTGTGTGGTTGAATGTGTGTGGGGATGTGTAGGGGGGGGGGCCTGTATGATGTCAGGAATCTTCCTTGATCATTCTCCCACTTTATTCTATGAGGCAGGGTCTTTCAGCTAGACCCCCGTATACCAATATAGGCAGTCTTCCTAGCCAGGATGCTCTGAAGATCCTCTGTCTTCCCCTTCCAAGACTGGAAGTACAGATGAGCTGCCATTACTTGGCATTTATGTGTGTTCTTAGGATTTGAACTCTGTTCCTCACACTTGTGTGGTAATACAATTGAACCAATAAGCCACCTTCCTAAGCTCTTTTCTAGTATTTTATGGTTTCATTTTTTTAAGTGGAAAGCAGAAAAGGGAGATATATTCAATGTGGTCAACACTGGAAAATGAGACAAAGAGATCCAGCAAACTCTCAAATCCATTTTTGGGATCCTGAGGTGATATTAAAGATTAAAAAGAGGGCCAAGATATGCACATTTAAGCAAGCCCAAACAAGGCATGATCAAGTCCATTAATGAGTCATCATTGTCTGTGCCTGTAACGCAGTTTGAGATGTTTTTTTAACTGTGTGAAATTGCTTTCTGGGAGACAACTTCCCCCTCTAGCTAGGGCCTTTTCCTTCTCCAAGCATGAAAGTTCTGGGAGAAATTCTCATTTCTTGTGGTGCATTGTTTCAACTCTCTGATAATCAGACTAAGAGATATGACTGTGTCCTTTGAATATCTTCATTTCTATCAGACTGGTTATAATTCTCTATCTTTACAAAAACACCTCAATCTTGAGAATGAGTGTGTGTATAATTGAAACAAATACAATAAGCAGAAAGCAAGTGCAGATCAAGGTTAGAATACATTTAGTGCCAGGTAACCATACATAAGAACCATTTCTTTTTCATAATCTCTTGGCTTTTAGTTCTTTTAGGAAGGGCTAGGACAAGCAATTTCATCTCATTGGTTTGAGATAGAACCATTCCATGAAGCCTACGTTGGCCTCAAACTCATCCTTGTATGTAGTGGGCAGCAGTTCCAGTTTGACCTGGAAGCACAACCCCTACTGAGGCTTCTGGTAACTGCCACGCCTACCTAGGACCTCCCCCTGGGGCAGGCCGAAATGGGAGCCTTTAAGACCTGAGATCCGTCCTTGCCACCCTCTTGGTTCCTGGATACTGGACACTGGATGGTAGACCTGACGGAGTTCTCCAGATAACACCGCTGGACTGCACCTCACCTCTCCTGGACCCTGTGACCAACTTGCTGTAAGTTGCCCTAAATCCCTAAATAAACCTCTTAACTATGTGGAGTTGCCTTAATAATTTCCCTCTATACTTGTATTTCAGTTTTTGAAGTACTGGAATTGCAGGCAAGTCCTACCATGCCCAGTGTGAAAGCCCATGGCAACACCCTGTATGAAAAAGAGAGACAACTCATGGAGATAGCTGAATATGGGCTAACAAGAATACTCTGTCATTCATACAGCTGTACTTAACTTTGTTCTTCTAAATGAACAATGAATGCAAAGAATAAAATCTCTTCAGGTTGTATTGAGTCTTTTGAGAAAAATGTTAACAACACAACTGACCCAATACAGTGTGAAGAGAGTCTCTCTAACTACTGACTCCTAAAACCAACTGTCACCTGCTTAAAATGGATAATGATGAGCCTTCAGAGACTCTCTTACTGTGAAAAAAGTTTTATTAACTGTTTGGTATAATGCTGATCTCTTACTGTCTTATGGACTTAAAAGGGATCCAAAATTGCCATTCTGGAAATCTTGCTAATTAATACCTGGATATATATTTGTTGACTCTGACAAAAGAAGTATTTTGCTATTATAAATATGAGATACACTTGTAGACAATCTGCTTTCAGTAACTAGCCCTGTTTCCTAAGTTCATCAGAATTTCCTAAGTGCTTTTGGTTGTCTGTGCTGTAGATTTACTCCACTAAACAGAACAAATGGGAAATTTTGCTTTAGAGGTACCTTCCATTTGGTGCTTCTGTGTCATGATGCTAGTCATTGATGACTCTAAGTATAGATGAGTCTTAAACAATGCAAGCTTTCTAAAGAGTGATAGATATTAGATATTGGTAAATTTGTTAAAAATTCTTTAATATTCACTGTACTTTTACCTTTGTTGGTTGTGTTTTGTAACGCCTTATAGCTAACTATTGTCGGTTACTTGATAGTTGTGTTTCTATAGAGCCACATTCTCTCATGGCTTCCTTTTTAATGTTTAACCACTTTGCGCTATCAATTTGCAGTGTTACCTTTATGTATAGTAAATTTCTATTTGTATGTGGGTGTATTTTAACTTCTGCATTCTACTCCTGTACTCTGTTTCTTGATTTATGTGTATGTCATTCTTTAATCAGCACAAATATATAATATATTGCAGTATCTGATAGGTCCAGGCTCCTCTCATTCATTCTCTTTTCTAATATATTACTGGCTCTTGCGTGCTTCACTTTTCCATATATAATTTGAGTTGCCACATTCAGTTTCCTAAAATTCTCCTGTAATATTATTAAGATTGTTTTTTATTTTTAGGTTCATTTTGTAAAGCACTGACATCTTTAAACAGTGAATCTTTGATTTATTCAGTTCTATTGCTATCAGTCTCAGCATGAGCACATGAAAGCCCTACTGAGGTACAGGTGCAGATATTTTACATAGGTTCACTAGTAAATATCTGATTTCAACATACATTCGTAGCTGGACATTGACTGATCTGTAATAGACTGTAGATCATGGACATGCTGAATGTGTAAGTGCTCAAAGTTTGCTGTAAAACTATTCGTACATTACCATTTTTTGTCCAAATAAGCTCCTGAATAATAAATATATATAGTATAAAAATCACATTGCTTGTAATATGAACATTATTTCAAATTTCATTGTCAAATACCACTATTCAAAGCCCGCCAAATGAGCTGTATAGGTGTCTCTGCCAGTTAATTAGTAAATGTTAATGAATTATATTGTAGATAATGAATTATATTCATAGTAGGTGAATGAATGATCTGTTGGCTGGCTTTCCTTGGGCCTTAATGCTCAAATTGACATTGTGGTCAATGCAACACATGACTTCCATTTATGGCTATTGTCTTCCAGGTGACAGCAGATGAAACATTTGCCGTAATCTATTTTACCTTCCTTGCCCATCTGTTAGAGCATACACTATCACAATATGTCACGGGAGTAAATCTGCCTCCAATGTCTCTTCCTGTTTTCCAAATTACTTGATGTCCTTCAACTTGTTTCGGAGAAAGGACATATGGCATTTGTCCGGGTTATCCATACTATTGTCGAATTTTGTATTTAAATGTGCAAAAAGAATGGAGATTGGTTCCTTTAAAAGCCCTTCCTTGCTTACCCATCATCTTCCTGACAGTTTCCAAATCTAACAGGATTATGTTTTGGTTTCTATGTCACTTTCCAGCCTCATTGTTTTACCACCTTACTCAAAGCAGCCTGCTTTGAATTCCATATTAGTCCACTTTTGTAGACTATTGGTAAATTAGCTAAGGGTGAGAATGGAGATATGAGAAAATACAAAAGGAAGAACAATACTCTCAAATTCATATATAGAAAAGAGTGGTATGACAAACTGATCAACAAGAAAAAAGAAGAAATGAGTCTTTTAACATTTATGTTACATGTGTAAATAGTAGACATGGAAAGTATGTACAGTTTTTAAAGTTGCTATGAATTCCAGCTGGCATAGTATCCCCATCAAACAGCATATTTGCTTAATTTGAGAATGCTCATAGTATGACAGGGGTAAGGACATTGACAGTCTGTGGACAGTAACATGAGGAAAGGCCAATAAATAGTATGGAAAGTCTAGCTAATAAAACGTGCTGCTACAAATTCCTTTGATATCAACTCCAGGCTGATGAGGGTATAATGTTGTCGTCAATGTGTAACCTTTGGTCTCCCTGGAAGAAAGAAAGCTGCATAGCTTTTCTCTTTGTAAATCTATTTCTGTGTTTAGGCAAATAGAGGAAGGGCAGAGAGCTCCTTTGTATCCATTTCTTCTTAATTGCCTTCGGCTCAAGAATCCTTCATATTTTAGCAAGGCACATGATGGCCTCCTACAAGGCAAAGGCCCAGATTTGGATCATTTGCTGATTTCTGCAGTATAACTAGCTCCTAATAGGGTCTAGTTCAAGCTACAAATGCTTTAATAATATACTTCCAGAATTCTTCCAATATAATACTGTTTCTCTGTCTAGACTATTCCTCTCAGCTTCTTATGTAGACATCACTGTACCAATCTTAGTTGTAGTATAATTTAGATTGCTGTGGGACATGATCTCTGACATTTACATGGTTGTTAGAAAGCCCATCCTGTGTTTTCCTAGAGCATACTTACTCTTTTTTGCCTTGATGTTACGTGAAGATATCATTTTCTGTATCTCCTAGCAGCTTAAAATTTAATGAAAGGGAAGATTGCTATATTCTTTGTATCTTACAGAAATTCTGGCCCATAGAAGGTCAATAAATATTTGTTAAATTAATAAATGAATTTATTGTGTTTCATTATCCTTAATTTATATCATTTCATTGCACTGTGACAGTGATCAGTAGCAGTAATAAAATGGAATTTAATATCTTAATAGCTGAAAGTATGAAAACAATCATATCACTAAACGGTGGTGCTTTTTATTACCAATAAAATATGAACATACATGTGCTATTTAAAACTTGCTTTAAGAACATTCTAGAATGATTGTTTCCCATGTACCGAGTTAACATTAAATTGAGCAGGTTACTCTGAGGTTTCTGGTCAATATAAGCACATATAGTTCACACTTGAGGAATATGTGGAGACTTGAATTGAAAAACCATGGTACTGGGAATTAAAAGATGTACCAGTGGTTAAGAGCACTTGCTGCTCTTCCAGAGGACCTGAATTCAGTTCCCAGCACTCATGCTGGACAGCTCACAACCACCTGTAACTCCAGCTCCAGGGTATCTGACACCCTATTCTGGTCTCCACAAGCATCTTGCACGTAGGTGGTGCATTTACCTGCACACATACATGACTGCACACACACACACACACACACACACACACACACACACACACGGGGGCCGGGCAGGGCTTTCATAAATGTAATCCTATTTACAATGGGACAGGCTGGAGAGATGTATCAGCAGTTAAGAGCGTTTGTCACTTTGACAAAGGATTTTGGTTTCATTCCTAGTATCCACATGGTTGCTCACAATTCCAGTTCCAGGCGATCCAATGCCCTTTTCTGATCTCTGTGAACACCAGGCAGCATATGGTGCACATAGATACGTGTAGGCAAAACATTCATGAATAAAACAGATAAACCTGAACAAACATGTAATTGATGCTTCCTTAAAGTGAATGGGGAATCAGAGTGGTACTCTCCTTTTTCCAAAGACATGCAGGGAATTAGTTTTGCATTACTGTTTAAAACCCAGAGATATGTAATTAGAAGAGAGAGCAATTAGAGAAGTCAGAGGCTGAGCACAGTGGCACACTCTGCAGGCAGAGGCAGGCAGATCTCTGTGAGTTTGAGGCCATCCTAGTCTACATAGCCAGTTCCAGGACAGTGGAACTGTGTCTCAAAAACAAAACAACCAAACCACAAAGAAGCAAAAGAACAGAGAACTAAGCAGTTCCTGCTTCTTCCAGAACAACTAGAGAAGGATTTCATCTGATGAGGAAGTAGTAAACAAGGCCTTGGGTTGCCATAGGTCATTTTAGTAACTTGAGTGAAAGAGAAAACAAGCTTTGCCATTTCAATGCTTCCTAGGCATGGAGTACTTACTACGGAAGTCTTATTTTCTGCTAGGAGATGAAGGAAAAACTAAGGTGAACAAGGAAACAGGAAAACATAAAGACAAAAGCAAGAGCACAAAGTCTTTGTTTAGACTTAGAAAGGTCAGACTGTGCCTAACTCACCTGGAGTTCCTCATGACAATCAGTTATATACGATCTGAAGTAGACAGTATGACAATTGTCTATTGTTTTTCTCAGTCAGTAGTACTACAGAAAATCTAACTAAATTAGAAATTAATTCTGACAGAAAGGACTGGTATTTTAAAGTGGCGTTATGTCTATCTTTAAGTAAATGATTCCAAAACATGAGAATATTGTTGTGTCAAAATAAGCAGCCTGTGGAGCAGAACAAAACATTATAATTATTTTGAACAAAATTAAAAAAAATGATCTTGGCAAGAAAGTGCTGTTTCTTTCAGGTTATTATTCTTTAAGCTTAATTATATTTTTTATCTAGCAGATGGAAGAATTTTGAAGGTTAAGCTTGAAATACTATCTACTTTTAGGAACTGATATCACATCTTGATTTTATACAAATCTTCCTTTCTAATCTCAAGCACAACTTGCTTGAATTTTTTTCCCTTTGAAGTAGTATATGATCACTGACTTTGAGCCACTATGCTGTTAAAAAGAAGTCAGATTTTCCAAACTATCATGGAAAATTATATGACTAAAGTTTCTTAAATGGAATATCTAATAGGTAGCATGAGTTGATGTATGATTTAAGTGTTTAAGTAAATACATTGTCATATTCTGTGCTGGGGTAATCACCTGGAAGCTTGCAGCAACCAGCATTAATTTCTAGGTCAGAAGAAACAAAGGCCCGCTAGAGGAGGGAATTTCTCCCTCCTCCTGACTTGGGGAAGAGAGAGGGATAGCTTAATCACTAGGTGAATGAAAATGTACAATTTTATGTTGCAAAAAAAAAGCATTGTAAATATAAGGTGTAAGGGACAGTTGGGTAGTGGCTGGGATAGCAAACTACCATAAACTACTTGGCCCAAAGAACAACATTATCACTTTTTACTCATTTTTGAGAATTGTATGAATTATATTTTAATGTATCTACCCTTCATTCCCCTCCCACTCCTTCAGACCTCACTTCCCTTCTTTCTCCCAACTTCATGTCCTCTTTTCATAATCCACTGAGTCCAATCAATGATGACCGTAAGTGCATCGGTGTAGGGCCATCCACTAATGTGCCACTTCTCTGAAGAAAACTTACTGTTTGTACCCCAGGAGTCTTCAAGTGCCAAAGCTCCTCAGCTCCTCCTGAGCCCTCTCCCATCTATGCTGAAATGGAAATGTATCTTTTACAGTTCTGGACACTGGAAAGTCTAAAAGATCAAGGTACTGGCAAATCTGTGTCATGTAAGAAAAATACAGTAAAATGAGCTATAGTATAGCACAGCACAGCACAACACAACATAGTATAGTGTATAGTATGTATGGTTTCAGGAATCCACAGACAGACTTGATCTGTCTTCAGGACCCCGTTGCTCTTAAAGGCTGTACTTCCTAATAACGTAACGTTGGGGATTGTATCTCAACATAAATTCTGGGAGGATGCAATCATTCAGACCAGGTGGAGAATTGTAGTTCTTACCAATCCCTGCTATCTCCAGGAAACAGTATTGGTCGGGTATGTAATGTGATGTCTGAAACAGAGTGCTAGACAGATAATAGATACGTTTCTTGACTTGCATGTTAAAGGGCCCAGGCACTAAAGGTGACCCAAAACACTGCATTTTCCTCAATCTGTGTCTTCAAATCAGTTTAGCCTTAGTTTACACATCTCCATACCAAAACTCAGTAACTTCAATGTCATGAAAATTTTAGAAAAATAGTCCCCTTGTATAATTACTGTAGAAGATGAAAAATTTAACAGTGGATTAAAAAAGAATAGATTAGAGAATTGCAAATTTGATTTTGTCATTAGTTCAGTCCAATAAGCATGGTCTGTTTGCCATCATTTGATAGATATGCAATGAAGATTCAGAATGAATCCCTGGTTTCAAGTCTAGAACCTAATGGACAGGTGTTCATCTCAGTATAATAGAAGTGAATTAGAGTTTCAATTCAAATTCTAACAGATGGCATTGTCACAGATACTAAATTATACTATCAATGGTAGATATAATTCTTACAGTAAACCAGAGATTGGCATTAGGGCAAAATGTACTAGGGCATGGTGAGAGCATATGCACTAAGGAGAAGTTCTTGTTTTGAAATATGTTTGGGGAATAAAGAAAAGACCATGTATGATTTTCTGGATAACTAGAAGAGAATTACTTTACAAATTCATGTGAGCTGGAGCAAGATAATTATCCAAATATTCTAAAAAATTATATTAGGTTTACCTATATGTTGCATAAGAAAATTAATATCTTATTTATTACAAGAAAATGCTCATTAAATGTTGAGACAAAATTATGTAAATACTCAATAAGCAGAAAATGGTTCACCCATTAAATTAATATGCTAGATTTTACCATTTAATAGATTGCCAAACTCTTTTGTTGTTTATTATCTCAACAGTGTATTTTTTTCCCAACTACAGTGCTATATTATCAGGGATGGCATTGGGTAATTTGTCTTTTTAAGGAATAACCCATCATTTCTACTATGAATTTGTATGCTAACCTTTTAAACTTCCTATTTACTTTTCAGCTGTTAAGCACATAAAGACCTGTCAATGATTTGGATTCCAACAAAGAATGCATATATGATTTTCACTCACAGCAAGTTTTATTATATACAAATTTCATCTCTTTTTAAAACCACTTAGGATACCAAATTTAATTCCTCTCCATCACCTACTGTTTAACCCAAGCAGCAGAACTTCATAAGTAACAGCAAGATTTACTCTTCATGCAGCAATGCCAGCTGGAAGCGAGGCAAGCACATAACTTCCACGCTTCCCTCAGATAACTGTATTCACAGCACAGACAGAACATCCTGTGACAGCTATGTGCGAGGAGTGGAGATGGTCCCTTGTCAAGATACAGTGAAGTACTCTGTTCTCAAGGCTACCATAAGTGATTGGCAGATAAGATGTTTTGTCGCTGCTTCCAGGTTATTTCACTTTGCTCATATTCGGAAGCCCACAGAGTAGCAGATATTTAGCTATCAGCCTCTGATGCATTGTTACTCCAACTTCATCCCCGCTAATGCTACAAGGATCTAGATACATCCTTCAGTGTTTGGGTCAACAAACCCACATCCTGTTCTCTCAGGAAGGGAATTTAACTCATCTGCATAGTGTGAGAGCTTGGGGACTAATTCATAGATTTTAATGGTCTTTTCATTTACTGCACTGCATGAGGTGACAATCAGAGTTTGTTTTGTTCTGACTAAATTTGATTTTATATCATCTTCACATATGGCTCTTCACCATTATCACCATTGGACTTTTCCCACAGGAGCTGTGTACTTGTGTTCAGCAGCTCCTGATATGACAGGCTACACAGAGAGTGGCACTGGAAAACTGAGCCCTTTAAGTTAAGATGGAGAAGGAGTAAACTAAATGTGTCATTTCTTTGTCATTCAGCAACACTACAAAGTGGCTCTCAAAAGGGGGGATAAGTCATCCGGTGGGGATATGATTTTCAGAATAAGTCTGCACAAATGAAACAAATACATCTCGACCGTGGTGTGTGTGTGTGTGTGTGTGTGTGTGTGTGTGTGTGTGTGTACTCAATTCCTAGTAACACGCCATTTGGCTCATCTGCAGATGCATGTCTTGTTCTCAGGCTATGAACAATCACTCAATGAGACAAAAAGATCAAAGCTGACCTTGGAGAGATGGAATACATGAAAATAACCCTCCTCATTCTAATTATGGCCAAAGCCAGAACAGCTATCCACTACATACATTTATTATTTCTGATGATGGTTACTGGTAGCTTTGCTTGTCCCAGACACTGAACTAAGTCCCATTCCCAATATAATCTCTTTTAATCTTTGCGACAGCTCTATGTGGCATAGTCTATTATTATTCTCAGTTTCCTGATGAAGAACATGAGGGTCAGGGGAGGCAAGTCACTTTTGTCAGGCATACTATTAAATGACAGAGCCAGAATTAGTACCAGACCCCAGATTCTAAGCTCTGCAGGGCTGCTACCCATGGATTTGTGTTTTATTTCTCAGGTATTTTTTTATTGTAGTCCAAAGACAGAAATAAATTATTGCTTTAGATTATCTTCATGCCCTTTATCCATTCTTTCCATAAGCATAACTATTTCAGGAGTTGACTTTGTCTAGAAGACTGTATGTCAAATTTTATTCTCGGATAAAGGTCGCTGAAGTAGTGAGCATGTGCCTATGGGATGAATTTGTCCACTGTGAATTGTATATCACCCCAACACCGCGGTTAGCATGACTATATTTATTATGTGGACTGTGATGGCACCAAGGCATGGGTAACTTCACTAAAGCACAAAAAATATACCACAAAACTCTCCCGAAAATTCAGGAGGAAGTTTCCAAAACATATTTGCATTGCCAGATTATTCATTTAATTAAGCATCTTATCTTAAAGCCATGTAAAATGTATCATGCTCTATGTATCTTTTGACATACGGCCAATTGTGTTTAACACTCGCAAACATGCCAGCTGTGTTTAAGGAACAAAAATATTTTGTTTGCAGACACCATGATAGAAGTCCTGAAGTTTATGAAAAAGATTGCTTTAAAATGTGATTGTTTTGAACCGTCAGAAGCCCTGAACATGATACTTAAAAAAGCAAGTTCTTATTTTTATAAAAATAAAAGCCTTTGCTTTTAAAATAATAATATGTTGCCAAATCACATTGAGATTGTTTTTCCCCTGGCTTGTACTGAGTCCTTTCACTTTGGGATTTAGGATAAGACAAAATAAAGAATACCTTGCTGATTTGGTCAAGACTGTTTTGCTTTGGATTAATCAAGAGAAATTTTCAGGACTCACTGAAATGAGCTGAAGGGTTTATATCTCAAGAAATGTAAACTGCAAAACAGTTAGATTCAGTTTTCTGTGTTTTTAACCCTTGCCTTAAGGATAGATCTTCACTTATGCAATTTGCTTATGAAATGAAGACTGGGCCTGAACAGCGTGTGGTGCAAAAGAGGCTATTGCCCTCATTCTGGATCTTGTAGCTGGCTCTGCCTTTTTAGCTCTGCCTATAGATGGACAGGGTGTTCGCAGCCATTTATTACCTCTATCATGGAAGAAGAGGGTAACCTGTAATAGAATGTTTGTCCATCCAATCCTACTAGACTAATGCTTTGAAAACAATGGATTACAATCCATTGATGAGAAGGAAAAACAATGACAGCCACTTTTTAAAGGAAAATAGAATATATTGCCTTTTTCAAAAAAGTGTGTGTGTGTGTGTGTGTGTGTGTGTGTGTGCTGGGTCACAATATACAATGCAATTTTCACTGTTTTAAAGTACAAGTCTAAAATCTACTGCACTGGCCTTTTGTCCTTGATATAACAATTTCTTGAGTTTTGTTTCTAAAGTAAAGGGGATACCTTTTGCTCCGAGTAAATTGTGTCATACTACAAACAAGCAAAATTTCTCAGTAAAAGCTTGTAAATAGAAAATCGTGTGTGTTGCTCATTCTTAGTAGCTCTGTTAGCATGCAATCACCACTGCATCTTAGTAGGAAAGTCTATCTTGCGTAAGAATAGATGTAGCATATTAATATCACTGTTCACATAGAGAAAAAATATATTGTAGAATCCAAGAGATTCAGACACTTGAAAACTGTTCACCAATCCTCACAACTGAATATTCATAATGTGCAAAGCACAGTATTGGCAGGAGAAGGTGATCATGAATGTAGAAACAGTTGATGTGAAGGCTCTCTTGACAAGGAGATTTACAGTCTATTGAGAAAAAGACATACAAAGCAATAATTCAAGACAATAAACAAAGTGAGGCTATATAAATTGTTGACCAGTATTCTGGCTTTCAAAGCTATTCTTTTCACTACCCCTTCTCTGCTCTCTGGTGGGAAGACTAACCCCTAGAAGGTGACCATTAGAAAATTTCTTCATCAGATGGTATCTGTAAGGGTTCGACTAGTACAAGTCTAGGTATTGAGGGACAACAGTGAGGTTACTGTATTTTTCTATTCTCTTTATCTCCAGGGCTCCAGATAACTCCATGGAAAACTGTCATGGTTCCGGGTTGCTTTTGGTGGCCCTGTCCCTTGAGTTCTCATTGTGCTTACATGAATTTCTCCAGTATCATTTCTTCTTTTTCTTGATATTCTGATAGTTTGAACAATCTCATTGACCTCTTGGGATTTTTATAATGTAGAATTATAGTTTTACCTATTAAATTATCTTCATTTTAAGAGTTGTTTGTGTTTTTCTGACTTGACCATGATTAATATAAGAGTTCAAAATGAGTTGTATATGAATCCTCATCACAGCGATTACTGATGTTGATTAATCCTTGTAAGTGTCAGGTATTATTCTAAGTGCCTTTGTTATATTACCAGCTCTATTTTAGAGATGGAGAAAGTGAGGTACAGAGTTTGGTTTGTCCAAGGACATGTTATAGGTTTTACTTTGGGCTTTTTTTAAGTCAGTGATTTTCCTGTAGAAATCTTTTATCACATATGTTATTTCTCACACCTACCATGCTTTTAAAATTTTCACTACCATTGGATATTAATTGATTATCTGGTTGATATAAATGAACATCTCTTAAGCCTCTACTATAAACCAAATACGATAGTAGGCAATGTGGCTGATAAAGGCACGATAACTGTCTTCTATAATGAAACAATGTCCCTTTGACAAGCTTTTATGTGTGTGATTTCATTTCCAAAATCAAGGACTTCTCAAGTAGACTAAACTTCCAAGTCTTCTGGTCATGTGAGAGCGGGATGACAACTCAGAAATGACTGAATTATCTTCAAAATAAAGCTACACTTGGAAATATTCCTGTCTGATCTTCCGTGAAATTTGCAGCTTTGTCCTAAAACCACTACTCCTCAATTTGTCCATTTGAAGTCAACATACATTTTACTATGGTGGTAAATCAAGTCTGGAAAGTAATCTTGTCTGTATAGCTAAATAATCATTGACACACAACATTATGGTTGTTTCTCATTACTGTAGTTTGGGGAGCTACTTTTCTCAAACTTTCCCAATCAATATAATATAAATCTATCAGCTACCATCTAAACAACCCTCTGGGTATAGATTATTCAGTATGCATACAAGGCTACTCATATTATGGACTGAAATGTACAATCAAGGAGAATGATGTGCACACAGCTGTTTTATATTTAGTTGGTTTTCTAATGTGAGCTAATTTGTTGTAGGGACTGAGGGCATTACTAAGATTTATTTCAAGTTTGGAATGAGATAAAATTATTGTTTGAAGGTGAAACTTTAGTCTCCATTCAACTTGAGAAGCCATTGCTTTTGTATTTTCCTAATGTCAGATGGAGAAAAGCACTTGATATATTAGCATGTAGAAAGATATTAGGCTTTATGGCACCAACCCTTTCCCTGAAACCAATGTCTTAAAACCTCTACTTTCCTTTTATAATGACAAGTGTGTAAAAAAAAAAAGTAAAGGTGATATGAATATCACTTAAACTGGAAGTGCAGATGGCAATTATGAAACAATCCAGAATTCACCTTGTTCTTACATTTGTATCTTAGATAGCTAATGTACACTTCTGGAAGTAACTTTCATTTATGCAAACTTTCTCCCCAGACAAAAGTGAAGCACAAAAGAGGTGGGTAAAAGATTTGGAGGAGAGGAAAATGTCATCCCATTGTTTCAGAATAAACTAGTGTTGTTGCCTGAACTTATACCACACTGAAAACCTTAAAAGGAGAGAATTGTCACTAATGCCATAATAAAACTAAAAAAAAAGAAAGAAAGAAAGAAAAGAAAAAGAAAAAAAAGAAGAAAGAAAGAAATACATGGAGACAGTGATCCTGAACAGGACAGTATCATACCTGCTTTGAAAATTAGATCTATTTTGGCCTGAGATTAACAGGGTGTAGATGATAAACTTCAAAAACCATGGAAAATAGATAGAACACAAACAATTTTATCAGCAAATATTGTTATCTTATTGAGAATTGAAAACTCCAGAATATTAATTGTCCTTGTTGGCTTCTAAAACATGATTGTTTAATTCTAAACACTGGTAATCAACTTATTACAGGCCCCCAGAATTTAGCACAACTGACACCATGTTGGAGGCACCAAGGCATCATTCTGACCTAACTGCCCAGCAAGTAGACCCTAACACCTGCCAAAATGAGAACCAAGACCTAATCCATCACAGTTCACAATTCTGAAAAAGTCACTAAATGTACTAACCTTGCTTTTTGGCTTCTGTACACTTATTGCTAACTGTTCTTGCTAACTGAAGTGTGTCAACCAGGATATTGTTTGGGGGCATAAAAATTCTAGATCACTAAGGTTTGTAGCTACATGATTTGGCCAAGTTCCCTGTGTAGCCTGCCAGCTGCCAAACAAAAACTTTCTATTGACTTTAAGAGTCCGTGTGTTCTCTGAAGGAGTTACCTCAAAACAAACTATTTTCAGCTTCTTCTCAAGTACTGTGATGGTTAGTGCTGGTTGTCCACTTCACAGCATCTGGAGTCACCCAGGCGACAATGTTCCAGAAACACCTATGTAGGATTATCTTGATTACATTAACTGAGGTGACAAAACACATCATAAAGGGGGAAAGTTCCTTAGGCATATGTCTTGAGCTACACAGAAAGAAGCATGCTGAATGAACAGGGGTGATGGATTGCTGTCTTCTTCTTAGCTGTAGATGCAAGGGGACCATCTGCATCAAGTTCCTGTTCTCTGATGGTTCACCTTGAATGGTGAGCCAAAATAAAATCTTCTTTCCTCATAGTAGTTTTTGTCAGGATATTTTGTCACAACAGGACAAGTAACAAGGATATATGACTGTGGATTTGGAGTAGGATTTTATTGAGATGCCTGCTATATTTGTGACACATTATACAATTATGTAAATGCTATCACTGAACAACTTTAGAAGCAATGTTGCTTAATAACAGAAAATTGGTGGCACTGCTCAAATATCAGTTCAAGGCCTGAAAGAAATTAGAAGACAAATAAGGTGGGAATATAAGCAAAACTTAATTTAAAGTCTATTGTTCACTTCATAATTCATTAGGGACTTCCATTCCCCACCAACTGCATAAGTATCCTATGGGTTCCTGTCTCCTCCATTTCCTCATCTCTCTTCATCCTTTCAACCACTACAGTCATTATTTCACAAAATAAATCTAATGAATTTCTAAACAACACTATTTCCTTCATATATGCTCTCCCGTAATCAGTTCTAATTCATTTTCCATTAATCAGCCAGTGTAGTATTTCTAGAACATATATCCAATATTGATCAATTTCTCACTCAAACAATTTAAATATTGACCCTTGGTTTTTAATACACCTCATTCCTGTCTTACCTAGCTTTGGCTTATTGCTAAGGCTTAGACAGGATTCTCGATGGTTTCCAGAACAAACTCCAATGACCAGGAAGTAGATGTTTCTATTAACGCCGAAGCCTACTTCTTTACTTCTTAAATATAGGCTGGCCACGTACCATTTTTTTTAATCACTAAAAAATCATGGAAATCACAGCTTGAGTTTTAGTGTATATTATAAGAGGCCTTACAGATTCTACTCTTGCTCCCTGGACACCTTGCATTACTGTGTATGAAATTCTGGGCTAGGTATCTAGAGAAAGCATGATCACAAGAGAGAGAGGCCAGTATTGATGATTAAGTCCAAATGAAATTTTTTAGCCATAGAAATTTGAGTCAATAAATACTTATTGCCTAAGGTACTAAGTTTCATGATGCCTTGATATGCATCAAAGACTAAATATGTTTCATTTTCATTGTTTTCCTTTAATGAAAAAACTATATCATCATCATTGTAAATCAAATAGAATTATGATCCACATTTCACAAATTATGTGTGTCTGGGAAACTGCTTATGCATTTTTGAGAGCTATAGCTATTTGTTACAGCTAATCCACTTATTTTGCCCCAAGAAGTTGGTGGGAATGATGGTGAGGCAGTAGTGGGAAGGATGGAGAGGAATGCTCTGAGACAAAGACAATTAGAACAGTGCAGCTTTATAGGCATTTTCAGTGCATGAAAATCCTTAAGTGGGAAGTTCCATTGAGTAGGGTAATGCCAGTGCCACAATGTAACTGAGACTGGACCCCATCACTTGAGATCACATTTAACATTAAACCCCAAAGTAACTGAGTGTACATTCAATAACATATCTGTTTTCATAGGAATATATTTTGACTAGCTTTCCAAGCTGAAGATTCTTAAGAGAAAGTTAAATTATAGCATAGATGTGGTAAGTCCACCCTTCCTGGGTGCAAGACAAATCTTAACATAATATTCTTTTAAAAAATAAGATTTTAATTAAAATGAAATCACATCACTTCCCTTTTTTCCTTTTCTTGTTCTGGCCCCTCTCATGTGCCCTCCCATTAACACCTCCCATGTCCTCCCTCACTCTCAAACTGAGAGTCCTTTTTTCTTTGATTATTGTTGTTACACACACACACACACACACACACATATACACATATACACACACACATACACACACACAAAGATATCTACTAAGTCTGTCTCAAGGAAGAACCCCCTAATTGGTTATGCAAAACAAAATGGTTAGCACTGAATCTGTAAAAGGCATGCTACTCCTATTCTGAGTTCTACTTGTAACTGGGAATACATTTGGGAAAGCATATCAGCTTTTACTCTCTCCTAAAAATTTGCTCAAAGCAGAACTGGTAGAGGTGAATGGGCTCTGAACATAATTTTCAAAACCAAATCTTTCTTTGCTTACACATCAGTATGTATTGCAGAACCATTCACAATAGCTGAGTTATAGAACCAACCTAACTATGCAATGGTAAAAAGAAAATGTAATATTTGTATACAGTGGGATTTTCTTTCAGCACAAAATGAAATTATATCATTTACAAGGAAATTAATTTGGAGGAAAATGTAAATGAAGATCATCATTTTAACTGAATTAAACCAGTCTCTTATATGTGGTCTCTTGATTTTATAGAGATACATAAAATCATATATAGATGTATGGCATGAAAGCAGAAGTGATACTTCCAGGAGAACAAAGAGGACTACCAGTAGGAGAAGGTTGAGAACAAAGATCCAGGCTGTGGAGGTTACTTGTATGAAAATGTCCTCAGGCAACACAGTACTATGTACAATGAATATATACAGTGGAATTTAGGGGGGCTCAAATCCCAGAAGTTTAAAATATCCACCATCTAAAACCCTAAAACTATAACTCTGTAAAAATACTTTTAACTTCTTAAAGAGACAACTACTTTTTTAGAAGATTTATTTTTAATTATGTGTATATATGTATATGTGGGAATGTAAATATGAGTTCAGGGTTGCCTGGATACCAGAAGAGGACAATGGATTCCCTGGAGCTAGAGGTATAGGCAGTTGTGAACTTCCTAACCCTCATATGGGTGCTGGGACCTGAACTAAGGTCCTCCTCAAGAACATTATGTACTCCCAACTGCTAAGCCATCTCTCCAGACTCCAGTTTGTCCATTTTTGAAGAAGTTCTTTGTTTCATTTGATAGTTGTATATTTTGAATATTAATCACTTACCATCTGAGTGATTCACAACCATTTTTAGTAGTTCTACATTATTCTCTTAGCACATAGCACACTTAACCATAATTATTTCTTTTTTAAAGATCTAGTTTTATTTTTATTCATGTGTGTGTGTGTGTGTGTGTGTGTGTGTGTGTGTATACATGTGTGAGTGCAGTTGCTTGTGGAGGCAGAAGAGGGTGTTGGATCCCTGGAACTGTAGTTCCACACAATTGTGAGTCACCCAATATGGATTCTGGGAATCGAACTCAGATCCTCTGCAAGAGCAGTACAATCATATAACTACTGAGCCATCCTTCCAGTCCCCAATTACTTACACTTTAAAGATAAATTTAAGAAAAATAGGAACATGACAATTTCTCTTGGAAGACGGCACAATAAAATTGTCAATATTGGCATATATATTTTTGAAAATGCAAACATCAGATATACTTATGATAGTTTCATTAGTTCAATATTTACAAACAGATGATTTACGTTTTAGACATAGATCAAAAATTGAAATCTATAAACAGGGATAATTGTGGATGATGATTGTGTGCAGTCTATGGTGTTGTAGTAACATGATAGACAACCTAAACTTTTTCAACACATTAATCATAAACCACCATGTCACATACACAATCGCTCAAAGGAGATTTTAAGATAATTTATCATTTACAAGTGAAGACATATCAATGAACACTTCTTCAATTATTGAAGTTCCAATATTTACATATAGACACCAATGCCTACACAAAAATTCGACACTGAGATAATGAGTTTTGCAGCAGCAAATTTAGGAAGAATGCATAAAACAAATTGAAATCTTCCAGAAGTCTTTAGACAACTTAAACTTCCATCATTGGAAATGATGCAAAAAGGAAAAACAAGGTAACAAGTCATTTTAAAAAATATTGACAATTTAAGGTAGTGGGAAAAGGAAAAAGAAAAACAACAGAAAAAAAAGCTAAAAAGAACATTCAATACATAAAAATGTGTATTTGGGGATAGATTAAATGCTATTGGCCTAAAGTAGTCCATAATAATTTCCATGATATTTAACTAAATTTTGAAGTTCTGGATTAGCCCCCTCCTCCCTGCGCCCTTCAACTGAGGACATTCATTTTCTACATGGTCTATCTTTTTCACCTAGTCTGCTCAGACTTACACCTTGATGTCCTCCAGAAGCAACTCTACAGACACTTCCAAAATAATAGTTAACCAGATTGCTAGGCATGCCTTCTGCTTGTCATGATGCAACCATCCTACATTCAACAGAAAAGTAGGTAATTTCTTCACCAGAAGTTGCCTTTCTATCATTCTTCTATAACCATATTTTCATCAGTGAGAAGTGTGGTTGGGGGTTTTTCATTTTTAGGATTTGAACATGTGAGAAGTTCCTCATTCAGGATATGAACATTGAGGGTTTTTAGATTTTTAGGAATCTTTACCCAGAGGAATTTTGTTCCTTCAGGATTTCAATATCCATTATTTTGTCATTGAGGACTGTGATTATGATCAACATCAGAGATAAAGCTAGTGTTCAAGGATTCCCGAGGCCCTCTGAATCCTCCACATTTTTAACCTGAGACCAGAGAGGCTAAATTACTTGGAATTACAATCATGACCTTGAAAAATGTATCTTCCTGGGAAAGGAGAGAAGCAAGGATCCTGTCAGTAGGCAAGCTTTTGCAGATGATGGTGGTAGGCACCACGCTGTTAGTGGTTGGTGGATGTGGTAAGAGCTCACAGAACAAGCACATTTTGAACATAGTGCAGTGCTATTTTCTGATTAGTTATATATGGCATGTGAAAGACATACAAAAAGTCAAAAGAATCATGGAGCTGAAGAGATGACGGTAGAGAAGAATTCTTACTGTACTGTCATGATGACTTGAGTTTGAAACTTCATCATTATGGACAATCTGGGCATGACCACACATGTCCATAATTGTGATGGGTATAGAGAAGCAGATTTCTGATTTCACTGATTAAAATAAGGTTATAAAAGAGTGATAGAAAGGCAAATTCTGGTGAAGGAATTACCGACTTATCTGTTGAATGCAGGATGGTTGCATCATGATAATCAGAAGGCATGCCTAGCAATCTGGTTAACTATTGTTTTGGAAGCTTACTGGTCAGCCAGCCTAGCCAAAGCAGCCAGATTCAGTTTCATTAAGACTCGTTTTAAGGGAATAATACAGGGAATGATAGAGCAGGACACACTACATCCTTTTGTCCTCAACATGCACACACAGGTGCCTTCACCACACACAGACATACACATAGAAAAAAACAAAAACAAAACCAAACAAACAAAAAAACCAAGACATCTCTAAAGCCTCTAGCCCACTTCTTAATAATAGCATCTGGCATTTGTCCATGACAATGTACTGACTGTTATTTAATCAATGCTTCACCTGTCTCAAGCAACAAGCTGGTTAATAAGTCAGTTATTTTTTACTGGTTTTTTTTTAAACCTTGGTTATAATTTTTGACTGATTTGAAAGCAGTCAAAAGGTGAAGAGATGCTTGGTTTACTGGAGTGAGGGTCAATGAAGGGTTAGGACCTATTAAGTCACTTCCAAAGAATCTCTGTGGATGTTTTGAGCCCTTATGACAAGCCTGGTTCCATGCCCCACTATGGCAACTTGGCATCTATATGATTCAGAATTGCATTGGCTTTGAATTCTTCTGTAAAGTTAGAGATTAAATCTATGTATGAGAAGATGTAGTGAAATTCTAGAGTGCTTGCCCAGCATGCTCAAGACCCCAAGTTTCATCCTTGGAACTACATACACACACAAATACAAAATTATGTAACTTTGCATTTTCAAAAGACCTATTTCAAGGTAGAGAGACATTTTCCCTACTTGGCCTTAGCACTTCTTACTGTCATTTCAAGGCAAGAAATTTAAACCTAGCCATTGAAACATTAATTTCTGAGTTCCCTCAGCTCATTTTCCCAGTTCCGCCATTCCTCAGTGCAGGAGGAGGATGTATGAAGCAGCACAGGCTTGGAGGGCAACTAATGATGAAAACAGATTACTTTATACATCAAATGTGAGCTCAAATTACTCTTTACTGAATCAATTGTGGAAGCACAGCCACCAATTTAGTTGCCAGCATGGAAGAGTGATGAGTAAAGATGCATTCATCATAATACACTCATTACCTGAGTTAACGCAGAGAATTTGCTTTTAAAATTTTTATTAGGATATTTTAATTGTGTGATATAAGGGATTCCATAATGGCATATGCATCATGTACTTTGATCATATTCACTCCAGCTCTCATTTCAGAAAATGAATGAGTATTCACTTAGCTCTTTCCTTAGAAGTATGCTAAGGCTCAAAAGGATTTGGCCACTGACCACTTCATTTCATTCACAGATATTATAAGGTAAACTTTATAAGGTAAAATTTATAAGGTAAATTGAACAATATTCAGCAATGTTTTCTAAGTTCTTGTTTAAGAATCTTCAATTTAAGAAAATCCTAAAAGGATTACAAAAGTCTTTGGACAAACTGTCAAGTGCTAAGTAACCATGACACAATGCCACCCTTCACCATTAGGGTAAGATATAGCTCCTAGTTCACTGTCTGACTACACTTTACCTTCACAGCTCATTTATTATTTGTTGGTGCAGAAAAGTTCTCCTGAAGTTTGTGCAGCTTAAGATCTTTTCTATAGAGAAATATTAATGTACAGAAAACTGATAGATAAAAGCTCTTTTATACGATATAGCATAATTAAATTAGTAGTTTAAGACATGTTTTCTTATAACTGACATAATTAAGCTTAGTACCTAAAGTAGCCTATGTCACTCTCAAATTTGACAGTGTTTTAGTTTTGGTTTGTATAAAATCAGAGAAGTTTGATTTTTCTCATTCTGTAATAGTTATTTACCCCTTTATATTTATTACTTACTGACTTCATAAGCTACACTTCAATCTTATACAGTTGTAATGAGACTTGCTGTAGTTCATAATGATTGTCAACTTCCTGGTATTCAAATCACCATGGAAACACCTTTATGCACATGTCTGATGGATTATTTTACTTAGGTTAATTGTGGTAGGAAGACCCATCCTAAATGTGGGTGGCACTCTTCCATGGGCTGGGGACCAGAAGTGAATAAAAAGGAGAAGGAGAAGTGAGCACAAGCATTCATTGGGCTCTGCTTCTTGACTATAGATGCAGTGAAATCACCTACTGCAAGCTCCTGCCCCTGTGAATTCCTTCCGGGACAGACAGTGGCCTCAAACTCACCACATCACTGAGGATGACCTTGAACTTCTGATCTCCTTGCCCACCTCCCAAGTGTAGGGATTACAGTTGTGTGGTACCACACTTGGTTTATGTTGTGCTGGGAATCATTCTCAGGGCTTTGTACATGCCNGTCAAGCACTCTACCAACTGAACTATATGGGCATCACTAGTTAGGCTTTTCCAAATCATTTAATGTTTGACACATGTTAATCTGGAAGATGATTTTCTGTGTCTGGGTTAACTCCATTTTCCAAGGGTAAGTCCACATGAGGAAAGGAGCTGTATACAAACAGCTGAGAGAAAGTGGACTCTAGAGACTAACTTTAGCTTCAGAAAATAACTTTCGTACATCAACATTTTTAATTTAAATTTATACCTAGTGTTTGCATTAGGCTTATGTTGATCCTCTGGTTGTGGGCAAGTGTTAGGTGACTAAAAAGAATGCCACCACAAGGCAGTGGCTGCTGAGAAACTGCTCTGTAATAATTACAGTGTCTGATAATGAGATGAATAATGATGAAGATGATGCTAAGGTATCCATCTTGTCTGCCCAGCAAATGATGGGCCTCAAACCCAAAGAATGAAGAAGCTGGCTGAGAGAATTCCCAGGGTATGGCTTCTAGTCCATGCATATTCCTGTTCTCTCTTCTAAACCAAGACCACAGATGGCTTGGCAATATCCATCCCGATTTCTGCATCAACCATGGTGGCAGAAGGAAGTCTAGGATCAAGAAACCATCCTGGTTTGGCCCTGAGAGGACGTGGCTGTAGAAAATGTGGTCAAATGGCAGCCTTCCTCCTTTGTGCTTGNGACAACTAATAAAAGTTTTTTTTGTTGGTTATTTTTTTTTAGTGTGTGTAATTCAGCAACAAATACTCCTGGGAGCCAGAATAGATCCCCTTAATTCCATTAAAATCAGAGTTTCCAGTATATTAACCATCTGCTAGAATAATTATTGTAGATATAACTCCACGGGAATATACAACTTAATAGACTTGTTTTGGTTGAGAAGAAATAAATTGATCATATCTTGTAGAAATATTAAATTTTCTAGACCCTTATAGCCCTTATTAAGAAACTATGAACCTAAAACTTAAACAAATCAAAACAACAGCAGCAACAACAGGGAAACCAAAAAGACAGCCCAGGAAATGCCTGTAATATCTATGATAAATGTGTATTTTCTCCAAGTCCACTCAGCACTTATGAATATAGTTTACACTGTTGTGGTATCTTCTGTTATATTTCTGTTCATCTTTGCAGCATAAACAATTAGCTCAGTGGTGTATATATTAAACTGTATTTTATGATTATGTTTCTATTACTCACTTGTCATATAACTGTACTTGCTCTTGTGGGTTATATGGTGTCATAGGCTGAACTGTGAGACCTCAATTTCTATTTCAAATCAATATCTGTGAATATTGCTACTATCTTTATAAGAAGAAGAGGTTAGAATACAGACACACAGAGTGAAGATTCTGGGAAAACACAGGAGGAAGATGTCCATCTATAGGCAAGGGAGAGAGGTGATCAGTTTCAGAGGACAGTGACCCTGCGGACACCTGGATCTTGGATTGCTAGCCTCAAGAACTATAAGGAAACAGATTTCTGGTTTATATGCTGCTGAGTCATGGTACTTTGTTGTAGCAGCACTAGGAAACTAATACAACTACCTTTTTAGTGAATTATGCATAAAACAAAAATATCCTATAAATGTGCAGTTAGAAATACAGTTAATCATAAAGTACTTTGAAACCAGGAGGTTTCTCATTCAGTGGCTATTGTGAGTAACTCCATTCATACTGACCTGTTTTAGAGTTGGGTCATAAGAGGCCATCAATCACTTAACTTGCTTGTCAATTCTATACCTGTTTCATTCAACACATGGTTATGTGCCCGTCATGTGCCTTCACTCATCTAGATATTGGGTACAAAGTGTCAAAAAGCAAAATGTTGTCTGATTGATGAGGAGTAACGGCTACAGCGAATAGTAGTAATTCGTTTCTTGCTTTTACAAGAATAGATTTGCTACCTTAATGGCTTCAAGATAATAGTCAACCATTTTATAATTGGGTTTTATTGTTACTTTAATGTATTTTTTTAAGTTTGGAGTTTTTCAAAGGCCCAAATATTTTGAACTGCTCCATTTTAATGACGTTTAACAGTGCATAGCATATTGTATATAGCCATTCAGCAAATGATTGATAAATTGCTATAATTGCTCCTGAAATTTTCTATAGTAGAAAGTGTTAGTTAGCACCACATACTCAATTTTCCACAGTGTTAGCTGTAATAATTGCAACTGTTATCCTTTACCGTGCTGAGATGCTGCTTCATTTCAATATTAATTGTTCAACCATATAATGTTTGTCTCATGTTTTAATATTTATTTAAGGAGATGGGAGAATACAGAGTTGATTTTTAAAGTATTTCAAGTTACTTCAGACTCTGTTGTTAGTCTTCCTTCTCTGGATAAGTACCAGTTGCTAGCTAGAGTCTGATAACATATTGTTGAAAAGGATGTTTACTGATGAACTAACACATGGTAAGGAAACTGTTTTCTGAATTGCTGCCAAAACATGATAAAGTATCTTGGCTAGTATAATGGGGGGGGGGAATGCCAATTTTTTGTAACTCAGATAATTTTCATATATTAGCTTCAATACCACTTTTGGGGCATTATGGTAAATTTCAATTTTCCTATGTCTGTTTAATATTATTATTTTATATTGTTTGAATACTTTTGGAGAGGAAGGGAGGAGGTATACTTTTGCTAAACTGATTTCTATCTGAACCTGGAACTACCAAGTTCTGTTTCATTCTTTGTGTTAGTTAGTTCCTGCCATATTGGTCCTGAAGTAGATCTGAGCACAATGCAGTATATCCATTTTGAAAGAGGGATAATAAAGAGTAAATATTCATTGCTTTATAACTGTGTTTTAGCACTGGGAATTTTTGAAGATGATACAGATACACAGGAAAATTTCAACAGATGACCTTACAGTGCACTAACATTTCAACTGACATTTTCCTACATGATTTATTCTTTGCCCAGTGGTCAGACCATGAATCAGTCAAAGTGACTTATCCTGCCTCATGAAAAGGTGAAAAGGTATGTTCTCTGTGACTCAACACTTTCCCTCAGGTGACTCAGGAAACACTTTTCAAGGACTTATACTAACTTTTTATTGAGTCTATACTTCAAATCCTTGAAAACAAAGAAATCAAAACAGCAAAATAAATAATGTTTAGTTATTATATTTGTAAAACATGACTCCTTCAAGACTTGATGGTATGTTTAAAATTCATTACCTCTTTCTCTCCAACAAATATGTGCATGTTTTATTTATTGTGAGAACGATTCCAATGACATTTTTCCTTCATATTGTGGATTATGGGCAGGGAAATTATGCACATATTTGAAAATCAGGCAATATTTAAAATTCAATGAAGATTGCTCAAAAAAAAAAAACAAAAACAAAAACAAAAACACTCCGGGTCCAGAAAAATTTGACATTAGAAGACGAAGCAATTTATTTCCCAAAAAGTTAGCTAGCACTGGGAAGGTAACAACTCCAATAGATTTAACTGTAAAGAACGTTTTCTTTTTTTTATTTTTGCTGAAAGAATATTCAGACAGTGTCCATAAATAACAAGGTCATTTGCTTGATTGAGAAAGCCAATTTGTTTTCTCCAAATAAGCACATGCATGCAGCTGCTCTTACCAAGTGCCAAAGCTTTGGCAAATATAAGGATAGAGAAGATAAAGGCTGCCTACCAGGATCCCCCCACCCCAGAGTTGGAATTCCACAGGTTTCAAGAGTCATACATAATGTATTTGCTGTTTTAAAGGGTATACAAGTTCAGTTCTAGGGGTTCATTTTTGAAGAGTATAAAAAGTCCTCCCAAGTCAATGTGAAAGAAGACAGAGCATACAATGATTATCAGAGAAGAGCAAGGAGAGAACTGGGCAGTCCATTAACCTCTTTGTCTTATGTCAAAGCCAAATCAGTAGTGAAAGGAAAAGGTAACATTGAGAAAGGGAAAGAAAAGCTCTGACTACACCAACAAGGAAGGCACCTAGCAGAACTTTTAAAAGCATTAAAGAAATCAATTCTTTCCCCACATCATCTGGAAGAGTCTAGGTCTGGAGAGCCAAGAAATATACAGCACTTGCTTCCTAGAACAAGTTATGGTGCAACTTGTATACACACATACACACCCCCCACACCCCACACACACACATACACACACACACATACACCCCTGTCTCTTATACACATCTAGATGTGTATAAGAGACAGCACACACACACACACACACACACACACACACACGAGTCACAATCTACCTCTTCTTTGAAATGAAATAGAGAGGAAGAAGTTGCTTTGTCATATCAGTAGAGTTCTCTAACTTCATGTAGATTGTGGTATCTACAAAGCATTAGTTCTTCAGAGTTTAAAATTTTAATTATTTAATTAGGAAGCCTGCTATTGTTTAAAACAGCACAGATTTGGCCTGTCCCATATACATACAATAGTAACAGTGAGATAATTTAGCACTCACTTTTCAGCATATAAGGCCTACAACTATGCATCCCAGCTATGAGATTCAGGCCTGTGTGTACAAGAAAATAAGGGCTACAGCAATGCCACCCAAAAAAATAAGTTAGTGTCCTTTTCCACTCTGCAGCAGTGTAATAATTTTTGAAATGTAGAGTATATTCTTAGTTGTTGATACAACTCTTCGCTAGATAATTGCTTTGAGCTCTGGGCAGCTCAGAGTAGGGGAAGATTTCCAGAAATAATCATATATTGTGTAAGTAACTAGAACCTTCCAAGAGCTGTCATTGACCATAATGTTGATGCTTATCTAAAACAAAAAAATGACAAATCTGTGTCTGTTATGTGTTAAACCATACTTTGTTTTTGGCTTGAGAAAATGCTTTTAAAATGATAGTTTTGAAAACTTACATTATCTATACAGGTCTTTAATGTTGCTGTTTATTTCTTCATCATCCCCAAGTTTGTTATAAATTGAATGTTTGTGTTCCTCCATTAATTCATAAGTGGAAGTCCTAACTCTCAATGTATTGGTATTTAGAGAAGGTACTTCAGGGAGGTACTGAGGCTTAGATGAGGCCAGAGAACAACACTGCCGCGACAGAATAAATGACTGCATAAAAAGAAGTCAGTGATCATATTCTGTGTGTATACAAAGCAACAGGCAAATAAGCATAGGGAGATGGCAAGTAATTACAAACTGAAAGAATATGCCTTAGAACAAAACCTATCTTGGTCTCTTAATCTTCCAGAATGGTGAGAAATAGTTTCTGTCATTTCAGTCACCCATCCAATCTCTTTCTGTTATGATAATACAAGCTGCCCAATGTAATACTCAAAACAGACATGTGACCAAAAGACAAGATTGGAATAATTTCTGAGCTTAGGAATAAGAAAGATGAAAGAGGAAACATTAGCTCTACTAACGCAAACTTCAAGCTTAGTATTGTGCAATATGCCTTTGATCCCAGCACTTAAGTGGCAGAGGCAGGCAGATCTTGGTGAATCCAGACAACCTGATTTACACGGCAAGTTCCAGGCCAGCTAGGGCTACACAGTGAGACTCTGTCTTTAAACGAATATGTAAACTTTGCTCTTGGCAATCATGAAAGCTGTGCATTTTCAATGCTATTTCATGGCAATTAACCTGGTTTATATATAAAATCACAAATGTCATGAAAAAGATAAAGGGAAGATTAGAGAGAGCCAAAGAGAATAATTAACACTGGAATAATAACAGCATAAGCTAACAAGGCCATGGTTAATTTTTACATTGAATTTTGCTCTATAAATGTCACATGAAGTCTATGTCACTATCAGTAATGTAAGGTTTACTAATGTATTTTGAATTGTCATGGATTTTGAAAATAAACTACCTGGGTTTATTAAATTCCAACTTGACTATTTATTGGTATTATGATCATATACAAGTCATATGAGCTGCATATGAACATGGTTTCTGAAAAAGGGATACATGGTATGTTGTGGGAATTAAATAAGTGAACGTGTATAAAACATAATAGTGTATATACATGCACATAACCATTCATCACAAAACATTTTTGTTACCTCCAAAACCCATATATGACAGTAGTCCTAAAGTATCATAGTGGAACTGAAAAATTCACATCACATAATAAGCATGGTGTTATAATTCAATTCATTATTCATGTCCTCATGGTGAAGCTAATATAAGTAAACTTGCTTGACCAGTTTTATAAAGATTAGCACATATAATTCTGCATTGTACATAATACTTGATAATAAACACTATGCTATTGCAATGTATTTTTACTATACTTTTATAGTTACTTCGGTTGGTACTTATTCTAATTATAAAAAGACATAACATGAAACAGTATTCTTTTACAACTGAAGCACCCTCATATGCATTATACTTTCAACATTTCTTGACTACATTATAATGTCAACTTGAGTAGCTGATATATACGATCTAGCTGGTGCAACTATACTCTGTGATCCTCATAAAGTAACAGGGTTGCTTAAGGACACCTTTCTCAGAATTTATGTCTCTCATTAAGTAATGAATGACTCTTTGCATATATGTATGCTATTGTCATGTTATCATTACTGGTAACAACCATTAAAATGTGAATGGTAAAAGACAAGTAAGAAGGTATTAAAATATAGACATGTTCAGTCTTTCAATATTTACTGAGCTCTTAGTATTGTTAAATACTTTATTAACTGATGAGGGTTCATAGTTTGGCACAAATTTGTTTAGTATTGCAATATTCCCTTGATGGATTATACCCTTGATTGGTATGAAGTGACATTATTTCATTATTATTTTTGGTTTGAAGTCATTTTATCAGATATTAGAATAGCAATTCCTGTTTGTTTCCTGGTTTCATTTCTTAGAATATCTTTCCCAATCCTTTTAGAGCTATCATCTGTCTTTGGTGGTGAGATGTGTTTCTTGGAGGCAGCAAAAAATGAAACTTCCTTTGTAATAATCCAGAATGCTAACTTGTGTGTTTTGATTTGAGGAGTTGAAACTATCTGCATTCAATAAATAGATGTGGATTGATTTATATCATCTTGTTGATTTTAATGGTGTTTGTTTGCTTAGTCCTCTTTTGTTTAACCACTGTGCTAATACTTTTTATTTCCCTTGACATCTGTGGGTATATTTACCCTTCACTTCCATCTGAAGTATTCCTTCCAGTATTGTCTATAAGACTAGTTTGGTGGTCATAAATGTTTTACTCTGTTTTCATAATGTAGTTTTTACTTCTCCTTCAATTTTAGCAGTTGTTCTGGGTATGTTGCTCTGGACTGGCATTTGAGGTACATCAGAACTTGTGGAGCATTATTCCAAACTCTTCCAGCTCTTAAAGCCTCCATTGAAGTCAGCTCTTATTCTGTTAGGCTTGTCTCTCTATATAACTTGGTCTTTCTGTCTTGAAGCTTTCAGTATCCTTTCTTTGTTCTGGAAATTTAATGTTTTGTCTATTACATGATATTGGGGAATTTCTTTTCTGGCCCTGTATGTGATATTCTGTGTGCCACTTGCACCTGGATAGTCATCTCTTTTTCTAGATTTGGGAAATTTTCTGTGATTTTGTTGACAATGTTTTCTGTACCTTTAATCTGGATTACTTCTTTTTCTATATCCATAATTCATAGGTTTTTGTCTGTTTTGTGGTTTCTCAAAGATCCTGCATTTTATATACACTATTGTTTTTAAATTTTTATCATTTTCTTCGAGTGATCCAATTCTTCTACTTTGTCTTTAAGCCCTGATAGTCTGTCTTCCATTTGACCCATTTTATTGGTGAGTCTTTCCACAGAGCTTTTTATTTGACTTACTCAATTTTTCATTACAAAATTCACTTCAGTTTTGATTTTCTTCAGAATTTATAACTCTTTTTTGAATTCTATTTTCATATCCTGAGTTGTATTCCTAATTTCATTCAACTATTTGGTTGTTTTTTCTTTGTTTTCATTCTGAAATTTATTCATACCTTTTCTGAGATTTTTGAGCAAATTTATAATTGTTATTTGGAGTTCTGTCTGGGGTACTTTCCTCAGGAGACATTACCATGAGAGTACTAGTTTTTGGAGGAGGTATACTGTTTTATTTATTTTGTAGCATTTTCTCATGGTACTGGGGCATATGGGGTCAAGTCATTGGTTTGGCTTTTGGTATCGATACCTGTCCCACACTTATTGGGTGGATATTTGGATTTCTATTTGCTTGCATGTTTTGCCTTTGCTGGGTGGGGTTTGAGATCCAGTCCTGGGGCCATACAGAAGTAGTTCTAGCTCAGCTACAGCAAGGTACAATTTCTGCCTCATGAATGAACCCCCTGCACAGCTAGCAGTTCTTCAAAAATTTAGGCTGGAGTACCAGGGAGGAGATGGAAATTCCAAGTGCAGTGTTGGGAACTAGAATTCAACAAGGATATTCAACTAACAATGTTTGAGTTCCAAAGGGAAGGCAGAAGGTAATACTACTTTTGGATGTGCCAGCAGCTCAGCATAGGTCCTCAGATGGTGGTAGCTTGGGTTACAGAGGGAGGAAGAAGATAGTGCTACATGGTTAGCACCTGAATAGGGCTTGGTTTATTCCTCAAATGGCAGCAGCTTGAGGTCTGACAGGGGGTAGTTCCACCTGTGGAAACTGAGTAGAGCAGGTCCTCAGATAGCAATGGTGTGGAGTTTCAAAAGAAGGAAGAGAGTGCTACTCTGAGACCCAGAACTGGGCTTGGCACAAGCCCTCTATTGTGTTTGTTTGTTTGTTTGTTTTGTTTTGTTTTTGGAGCCAGGGATCAAACCTGAGGCTTTCTGCAAGCTTAGAAAATACTCTGTCACTGAGCTACATCCTCAGACCCTGTTTATAATATTTCATATTGTTTTGGAAGAGGATATTACTGGGAAAATCTGTAACAGAGTACATGTGGTTTTCTGCACTTTATTTTCTTACTATTGTACGTGGATCTCTAATTATCCCAAAACAAAACATTTAAGCAAAATTAATTAGTAGATTTATATAAACTAATAAGAACATAAAGACAACCACCTAAGGAAAAGGCATATTATTCTGAAAACCTGAATAGAGAAAAAGAAACACAGAAAAAAAATCAATTCGTATAATAGTATGGGAGAAAACAAAGTGACAAAGAAAAGAAATCAAATCCAAATATTTTAGTAAACACTACAATTGTAAGTTGTCATATTTTTATGTTGGAGAAATTCCAAAGAAAAAGAAAATGGGTTATTTTAAAACAACATTCTAAAAACATAAGCATTTTAAAGAACAAAAACAATCAAGTGTACAAAGAGTGAGAAGACATCATTGAGCAAATATTAATGTAAATCAAAATAAAAGGATTTGTAAGCTCATCTTTATCAGATATAATATACCTCATCCTCAAAGACTCATTATAGATTATGGGAGATACTATCTAATAATGAAATGGAGAAACTTAGTGGATCACAGAATAATTCTGAATCTATAAAATTTAATGATATGGTTTCAATGTATAAAGTAATAATTGAAATAATTACAAGGAGAAGCAAACATACCAGGTTCAAATGGCTATCTGTGGTACCTATTAGCACAGCAAAGCACATGCTGACCTCCTGTGATATTGTGATTACTGGCTCTTCCAGGCTGTTCTCACTCCACTCCCTAACCTAAACTTCTCCAGCTCATGGGCTTCCCTTACTCAGCTCCTCATTCCCTTATAACCCAGTCATTTTGGTTATATGCTCTCTTTTGTCTTCCTCTTTGGGCCACTTCAATAAGGTTATAGATTTGGAGACCATAGTTACTAACCTTGAATAAATGGATAGAAATAGAACTCATGTAGCTAATGTTTAGAAAACATGTTTTACTTTATAAGAAACTTATAAAGGGACTTCTAAAATCACAGTCCAAACAACTAGAGAACTGTCCATGGTTTAACAATGCTAAAGGGGAAAGACTAGAAATTAATAACTACTTAAAATCAAACTGAAGAAAAATTAAAACAGAATTATAAACAATCCTTGGGTGAAAAAAGACACATGCAAATTTGAAAAGATTTTCAATTAATTACAATGGAAATATTACAGAATAAAATTCCTGAAGTGAAATTAGAACAGTACTGATAGTAAAATATGCATTTAAAATAAACATTGGTGGAATTAGAAATGGTAGATTGGCCGGGCGGTGGTGGCGCACGCCTTTAATCCCAGCACTCGGGAGGCAGAGGCAGGCGGATCTCGTGAGTTCGAGGCCAGCCTGGGCTACCAAGTG
>LZPO01107893.1:434217-473105 GCA_001675575.1 Neotoma lepida
AATTAAAACAATAAAATTAGTCTATAAAATTATGTGAATTGTATAACGTGTGGTACCAAAAGTAACACGAAGTTGATGCATGTGATTTGTATGTGAGATGCCCCTCACAGGCTCATATTTTAAATGTTTAATTCCAGATACTAGTGCTGTTCCAGGAAGTCTGGAATCTTTGGGATATATGACTTAGTTAGAGGAAGTGATTCACCAAGGATGCTTTGGGAAAGCTATCTTATCTTATCCTGGCCTCTTCTCCTATCATCTGCTTCCTTCCTATCCAGCACGAGACGAACAACCTTTTCATCCACACACCCCAACACACCGCCAAGATTTGGTCTGCCTTGCCAAGGTCCCAGAAACAGAGAACAAAATAACCTACTAGTATCTCTGAAACTGTGAGTCCAAATCAATCTTCCCTCTCTTAGATGGTTTCTGTCAGCTATTTTGTCATGGTAATGAGAAAGGTAGCTAATAGAGCATGTCTTTGAAACAACAGTTCAGGATTAATTCCCCTCTTAGTTTATAGAAATTTCCTTTATTTTATTTCCATTTTACCAGATATGCTAGATATGGACAATGTCTTGAACTTTCTTCTTTGTCCTAGATACTTCAGAAGCCATTATTTTTATGAGATTCTCTACAGATAACAAATTTAGTATTTTGAGACTTTCTGATCTCCTGTGGTAGCCAAGAATATAAATATGGCATGATCAACCATGCCTTGTTTTAGAATATTTGCTACAAAATTAGTGTTTTATGTTTCAAATTAAATATCTTGAATTAGCCCAATACTATATTTCAAGAAAAATAATTGATTTACAGTTTGCCTATTTAAAAATGAAAAAAGAAAAGAAATAGAATAGAATAATAATAATAGAAAATTCATAGTTCTGAATCAGATTTTAGTGTTCCTTTTGAAAATATTAGGGAAAAAATACATACACATACAAACTTTTGCTTCCAACCTATATATTCCTTCTAATCTGCATATATCACAAATACATGTCACAGAGATACTCATTTCAAAACGTTATTTTAGTAAGTTTTAATTTTATAGCCACAAATCAATGAATAGATTTTGAAACCTATAATACCTTACAATTATATTCTTGATTGCATGACAAGCCAGCTGAACTTAACAGAAGGAAAGGCTTTATAGCACACTCCTGCAAAAAACCAGATCAATGAAATTGATGCATCTTTGGTGGTTTTAACATAGTACATCACTTAATTATTGAATCTGTCCATCAATTTAAAAGGTAAGTAGAAACACTAACATCTTATCAGATTGATTATAAATAATAATCCTATTGAATGGTAATTGAATTAAATACATATTTCTCAAATACCTATTGCATACCTGGGGAAGAATTGCTACAAGTTGTGAATAGTCAAAGATTTTTAGTGTATAAAGCATTCAGAAATGCAATGACCAAGAGGTGGAGAGATGGCAAATTTCCCTAAATCACTGGAGTATCACCTAGAACATCTTCTAAATATTTTGCTAAGGTTTTTGAATGATCACATTCAGTGTAGTCTCATGAATTGTGTTTTCCCTAGTTTAGGGAACAGCATAGTTGATGGAAAAACTTATACTTGGGAGATCTGAGCTTAAGTTACAAATTCTTATGATCTTGCACAAGTCAAGTCTGTTGCGAGATATTTGATTATACTGTGTAAAGATATGCCACTGTGATTGGTTTAATAAAAAGATAAACAGCCAATAGCTAAGCAGAAGGGACTTCTGGACAGAGACATTGCTGGGAAGAAGAAAGGTGGAGTGCCAGCCAGATAGAGAGAGGGCAGGATGGGCAAAATGGAGTCGAGGTAACAAACACATGGAAGAATGTAGATTAAAAATATGGCTTAATTTAAGTTATAAGAACTAGTTAAGAACAAACCTAAGCTAAGGCCAAGCTTTTATAATTAATAATAAGTCTCTTTGTCATTACTTGGGAGCTGGCTGGAAGGACAGAGAAAGACTTGTTACATATGGCATGCAATGTCTTGTCATGTATATCCACATAAGGCCTGAGAAAGCAAAAAAAGTTCAGAACTGCAGTCTCTCAGGCAGACTTGGTGGAGGACAGACACACAGCTACTGGCCTCTGCCTGAAGGCTGGAGCCAGCTCCTAGCACCATTCACTAACCTGAGCTGCATGGCAGCAGACTTAGCAGTTTAAAATTTGTCTCACATGATCAGAGAATGCTACAGATGTTCAGTAAAGACAAATCCAGACAGAATAAACCTCTAAATAGGTTGCAATGTGTTTAAAAACATGCTTAGGCTTAAAAATGGGTATAAACAGTCATAAAAAGATAGTTTATAAATAATAAGATAGTCTTCAAAGAGAGAATAAAATAATATAAAAAGGATAAGCCACATAAAAATGGAAAATACACAGAGAGTCTGTATGTATGTATATATATATATATATATATATATATATGGTGTCTTATTGACTTTAAATTTTTTGATTGCTGATGATAAACAATAGCTGCTGAGAGATATTGGATTATGGAAACTGCTAAATTAAACCAACCTACATGTTTTTAAAATGTCTTAACATCAAAATGGAAGTAAAAAATATGTCATGTTTGAGGAGAGGTTATGCTTTGTTTGCACAGAAAATGAAAGGTGGTAGATTCATTCAAGGTTTCATGGTTGATAGAGATCAGATTCGAACAGGGAAAACCCCTGAAAATCCTGACTACAGACATAAAGAGTAAAGCTTATAAAACTATAAGACAAGTAACATATATTTTACCTGCTCAAACATAAAACAAAAATCATCTTTGGCTGGCTTGTGTACAATACACAGTCAGTCCATATTTGTGTTAATACAGATATGTATGTTACCTTTAAAAATTTGTGTGTTTTCAGAACAAGCGGACCAGACACAAATGAAAATGGGTGGCCCAGGTGATCCAGCCTCTCAGAGTGACTCTGTTGCAGTTTCCTCAGAGTTCTGCATCCAGAGCAGCTTCAAGACTACTGCCTGAGATGGTCCAGCCTCACAGACTATTCCAGCCAGGGCTTCAGATAAGCTTTGTGCTTTCCCATTGCACAGAGACTGGACAACAAATGCTACAGCTAGCTCTCCCAGGACTTGACATTATCCTAATTTTCTCAGGGTACCCCAAAGATGCCATCACTCCCAGTCAACAGGAAGCAGTCTAGAGAACACGATGCCCACATTCCCAAGCAGTGGAGTGGGTGGTTTTTAGTCATTCAATGGGTTATTGATGTTTATCATAATTTAGGGGGGTTGGTTACAAATTATTACTGGTCATGGTCAGGGAGAAAGCTAAACAAAAGAGATTAGATTCAAGGATCTCTTTCTAAAATGAAAAAGAGAGGATATAGTATAGAAATGATAGGATAAAAGGGTGGATTGTTGAGTCTACATTTGAGCAACTACTAGTCTCAAATATTTTACATTGGGATAGAATTTTGTATATTGATACAAATTTAAGTATATATTTGTTAGAACATACTGTATGTATGTTTCTACTCTTGTTTAAAGTATTGTACCTATGAAGTTCATTTAAAAATGTAATGTAAAGTTCTAGGCCTTGAAAGTCATTATTATAAACTATTAAGGATAATAAAGAGATGCATGTTAGTAGTTAGTGACCTATAACAATCAAACTTATAGTCATGGTAGGTATGTTTTCAAGGTCAAAGAAAGATATATTTTAGATAGACAGGTGATCTTCAAACACTTCAAAGACATAATATGGCATTAAAATGTTTTAATAACATGTGACTTTTCATGAATAGTGAGACATGTCTGCTCCTGTCACCTCATCACCAATTTACTTCAAAAAAGGATGGTGGACATCAAAGAACTTCCATATGGAGTTTGCTTTCTTTGTGTCAAAAGCTAGCCATTTGGGCAAGAAACTGCCTTTGTCTCAACTGCTAACTATATACTGTCCAAATTGGACAAGCAGGACACAAAAGGAAGCAACTGCTGAACTTTGCCAAGACAAGGCAGGACAATCCTTCAAAATTCCTGCTTCACAGTGAAGTCTGTCAAAAATTTTAGGCCTGCAGGCCAAAGATGGATGCCCCAACATTATAGAGGAACTTTGGGGTAACTGTCTAGGCAGTCAGATGTCTCTGTTGTTTCTTAGTTTTGGAAGTTGCTTGCTCTGCACTTCCTGTTTACTCAGGTAATATATCATTCTGGGGTCTTTGATGGAGTGGAAGACTACATAGTTATAGTTTTAGTTTTCCTTAGTTATGATATAAGGTAAATTAGGTACAAAACTTTGGACTCACCTAGATAGGATTAATAACGTGGTATTTTATCTGAATTTGTCAAATGCAAATGGACTGGACATTGTAAATATAATTCTTATATTTTTATTTATTAAATATATTTATATAAATGTATTTATTTATTAAAAAATAAATAATTGTTTTTATTGTATATAGTTTTACTATGTTAGAGTTAAAACCCTTTCCTTTTTATCCAGACAAAAAGGGGGAAATGTTGCAAGATATTTGATTACATTGCACTGTGTAAAGATATGTCACTGTGACTAGTTTAATAAAAAGCTAAATGGCCAATAGCTAGTCAGGAGGTCTGTCAGGGACTTCTGAACAAAGAGAGCTCTGGGAAGAAGAAAGACTCAGTTGCCAGCCGGATGCAGAAGGAGCAAGACGTGCAGGAGAAGAGGTAAAATCCATAAGTATCCTGGCAACATGTAGATGAATAGAAATGGGTTAATTTAAGTTATAAGAGCTAGTGGGACAAGCCTACACTACAGGCCAAGCTTTTATAATTAGTAATAAGTCTCCATGTCATTATTTGTGAGCTGGCTGGTGGAACACAGGAAAACTCATTACACAAGGCAAGGTTCTAAGTTTCAATTTCTCCATCTTTAAAATCTAGGAAATATCCCTTGTCTTGAAAACTTCATGAATGTCTGTGATAATCTTATAAAACTACAGCTTGACGTTCCAAGGCTCTACACATGAGTGCAATGTTCTCTAATAATCCATAAACTTATTCATTGTTAATAATGAATGGGTAGTTTAATTTAGATGAAATAAATTTATAAAAATCTTCTGTAATATAACACAGTCTATTTGTTCCTTTTGCAGTTCTAATCAAACTCTATATAGTCTGGAGTTCCTGGCAGGATATAACATTGCTAGGAACTATGAACTATGAACTTTAAGGAATATATATAGAAGTATATCTTTATATTTGAATCATAGGTTCAAGCTTTCACTTTCTTTAAATGAATAAAGATTGGTACTTTACTTTGGCAAACACATTCATGTTATTTAAACACACAAAATGAATTTGTCTTATTACTCCAAAAGTTGCCAAAATCTGATATTCTGAAAGGTTAGACATACTGGAGTTCTCTGCCCACAAGACTATACATTGCTATTTAATTGTCAACACATTGTCAACTTCTGCCTTTTCATTTTTTTATCCTGAAATATTATGCACATAATTTGTTTTCTGTGTTCAGTGGAAGTGACCACACTGAACACTAACGATTTTGATGTAAGTTTACTGACCAAAGTCAGATAAATAAATATTCTTTGAATTCTATGACATTCCCTTCATTGCTTCTGTCCCACTTTCCGTTTTTATTTTCTTCCACTTCTTATTGAAATTTTTTATCCCCTCTATCCCTATATGCTCTACCTCTCAACATTGTCTAGTTTTCTCAAATTCATGTTTTCTTGTATTTTAAAGATTCTTTTCTCCCTTCAGTGCTTTGCATAGCAGGCTGTTGTTTTGGCGATAAGATCTCCATTAAAATGAACTAGTCTCCTGGGCAATGGAGGCTTACTTTTTTCTACTTGGTTTTGTTTTATGACCTTTAAATTATTGCAAATCATGGACACTTAAATTGGGAGAAAATGAAAATGAATAATTTTCTCTACATCTATTATTTACAATTAACATTCTTTCTGACTCTGTGTTTCTGTCTGTCTGTCTCTGTCTGTTTCTCTCTCTCTCTCTCTCTCTCTCTCTCTCTCTCTCTCTCTCTCTCTCTTTCTCCCTTTCATCCTACTGAGGAAAAGAGGATAGAAAAAGAAAGGGATAGGATGAAACATCTTTAGCTGATAGTACTGGAAAAACTCAAATTCAAAAGAATGAAATTAAACCCATATCTGGCATCTTGCGCACACACACACACACACACACACACACACACACAATTTATCAAACCAAAAAATATAGAAAATAAAGACAGTACCTTATAAGATGAAGGTGTAAGGAAGGACTTTCTGAATAATCAAGGCCAACAATTGATAAATGGGACAGCATAAAACTAAAAACCCTCTTTATAGCAAAAGAAGTAGCTAATTGAAGAGAAAGGCCACAGAATGGGAGATGATTTTTGTCAGCTATACAGCTGATAGGGGATCAATATCCAGAATATACAAAGAACTCAAAAACAAAGATTAAAAAACAACCCCTTTAAAAATGGGATATGGATCTGAATGAAGAGTTTTTAAAAGAAGAAACAAATGGCTAAGAAAAATTTTTAAAATTGGTCAACATCTGTGTTCGATAGTTTTATATCAACTTAACACAGACAAGAGTCATCAGAGAGAGGGAACATCATTTGAGAAAATGTCTTCATAAGTTCATGTTGTAGGCAATTCTGTGGAGGATTTTCATAATTAGTGATTGATGAGGGAAGGCTCGGCCCATTGTGGGTGGTGCCACCCCTGGACTGTGTAAGTGGATTTTTCTGGCCCTCCTCTCAGCTCCCAAATCATGACACTGAGACTTAATATTAACTATAAATGCTCGGCCAATAGCTCATGTTTGTTACTAGCTAACTCTTACATTTTAAATTAACACATATTTCTTATCTACCCTCTGCCATGTGGCAGTACCTTCTTTCAACTGCAGGTTTATCTCCTGCTTCTGCATCTCCCACAACCCCTCAGACTTCGCCCTTCTCCTTCCCAGCATTCTTTTACCCTGAAAATCCTGCTTGCCTATTGGCATATCAGCTCTTCATTAACCAATGAGAGTGATGCATATTCATATTGTACAAAAAAATTGTTCCACAGCAGGGCTGGTGGTCCTGACTTCTATTAGAAAACTGGCTGAGAAACCCATGGGGAGCAAGCCAGTAAGCAGCATACCTTCATGATCTCTGCACCAGTTCCTGCCTCCAGGTTCCTGCCCTGCTTGAGTTCCTATCCTGACTTCGTTTGATTATGAACTGTGATGTGGAAGAGTAAGACAAATAAACTCTTTTTCCCCAAAGTTTCTTTGATCATTGTGTTTCATCACAGCGATAGTAACCCTAATTAAGGTAACATTCTTAACAGTTAGGGAAATGCATACTAAAAGTAATTTTAAATTTCATCACACCTCAGTCAGAATGGCTAAGATCAAGAAAACAACTGATAACAAATGCTGCTGCTGGAAAAGGGGAATACTCATTCACTGTTGATGACATTGTAAACTGGTCCAGCTACTCTGGAAATCACTGTGGAGAATTCTTGAAAAACTAAAAGTAGATCTACCATATGATCCCACTATACCACTCCTTGATATATATTCCCAAAGGACTATACATCCTGTTCTACAGATACTTGTTCATCTACTTTCATTGCTGCTCTATTCACAATAGCTGGGAAATAGAAACAATCTAAATACCCTTCAAGCAATGAATGGATAAGGAAAATGTTGTACATGTGCAATAAGGAATACTATTTACCTGTAAAGAAAAATGAAATCATGAACATGTCAGGTAAATGGTTGGATCTGGCAAGTATAATATTAAGCAATGTGATGCAAAATCAAAAAAGGCATACTCTCTCTTATTTTTGAATTCTACTTCTGAGTCTTTAGAGTTAAGTAACCATAGAATCCAGGAAAGTAGATAGAAACCATTATAGAGAGAATTGAGAAGATTATAGAGAGGGAGATAATATGATGTATGTGCTATGAGTGGAAAATGGGAAAAACATGGATACTTTAACTGGGGAGGAAGAGTAAGGGGAATGCAGAGTTAGAAAGAGCAAGCACAGATAAATAACCCTAAGGACATCTTGAAAAGTCATAGGAAAACTATCTTTATAACCTTACTTAAAAGTTAGTATACAGGGAGCTAGAGGGATAGCTCAGAAGTTAAGCGATTTGGCTGCTCTTCCAAAGGACCCAGATTTAATTCCCACCACCCACAGCATATGTGTGCTTACAACTGTCTGTAACTCCAGTTCCAAGGGATCCAATGCCCTCTTCTGGCCTCCTCAGGCACCAAATTCACATGTGATACACAGACATACACACATGGAAAATACTCACATGAATAAAAGAAAGTATATATACTATTCATGTGTATATATACAGAGTTATAATGGCCTCCACCCCCTAAAAAGGCATAGACTATCTAACAAAAAGCCAGTGTCAGGCATGGAAAATCTCTCTTTGGGTTGTTGATTAGAGGAGTTCAAGAGAAACACAAAATGAATTTACAGTACTGTCATTGTCCCTAGTTGCTTCCCAGGACTACTGCTAAAGATATCACATACTTTGGACATAGCACTTGGAGGAATCCAGCTAGAACTTACCTGTAAGCTTCCTTCTTGAGGATTAACTCTCATAGTATCTGAAGGTGCTGTGTGAGCTGAGGTGCTTAGGGGAAAAGGGAATCAATAGTCCTACCTATCCCTATGCCTGAAAAACAAAATGATGACTGGTTAGGAAAGATATCCTAAGATATAATATTGGCACTTTTACATTGAAGGTAACCAGCAGCTGGCTAGTTGGACATAAGGCCTGCTTAATAGGCGAGAATTCACACCTAGTACTAGAAAACCTAGCCAACTACCTACAGCTGGTGAAGTCACAGACCCTGGAGGAAAACCTACTGCTATCACATTACTAAAACAGTATAATTCCCAATTGCTTATAAGTATCTATCTTTGAATCCACAAGAAAGTATAATTCTCATTATCAAATAAGCTGTTTTTTGTAACAGGCAGAGACCACCACAGAAATTTCAAAACTGGTCAAAGTAAAGAGAATAAGTGACTGTAGTGTATCCTGCCCCAATTGATACATCTACAACACAACCTCTACACTCAAGGCTCAGGAAACATCACAGATAGGGGGTCAGAAATATTTTAACAAGCAGAGGACCAGGAAACCTGGTGTGAAAGAGTATTATGACAGTTATGATGAGCCCATATAATCTCAACAATATGGTGGCCTAAAAAAACCTACACAATGGTGTTGACAATAGTTACACTGTTACATACTGTGAGGTCATGGCACGGAGATGGCTTTTCTGTTGTAAGGCTACGGAATAGAAGTTAGAAATTTCCATGTTATCACTTTACACAGCCACTCCTTGGAAGGATCCAACATTCTAGCACAGGATAAATCCAGCCTCAAATCTAAAATTTCTTTCTGAATAAATTTCAGTAACTGTTGTGTGACAGACTTTTTCTGGAGAGAAGCAACACACACACACACACACACACACACACACACACACACACACACTCACCCCAGGAATGGAACCTGTGTCAGACAAAAGTAATAATTGTGTCATAGACCAACTTGGTGAACCAGTGAAATTTTATTGGGGTTCTTAACAGAAATATGGCTGAGAGGTTTCTTATAATAGTAGGGATGACTCAAAACTATCTACATCACTGAAACCCCCCCAGTGGTGACTTGTGAAAGCTGCAACATTAGAACTCCCTACACATCTTGTAGGAGCTTAACAGCTTGACTGGTGGTCAGAGTCTTCTCTTCTAGTAGCTGTTACACCTCTTTCTATAAAGCTGGGGGTGGACCTTCAAGAATCTTCCAAGTTTTCACTTTCTTAGACATGTGACATTTTGTTTACCTCTTGAGTCTTATACCTTCCCCCTTCCAGGAGGGAAGGTTGCAATTTAGAGGAAACCACCACACAACACTAACCAAGTATAATCCTTCATAGTGTCACAGGGTAAGACAGTGCAGGGGTTTGTCTACCTTGTATTCTTGCTGAGGCCATTTAGGTTAACTAGAATTTGCTCTTTTTAATGGAGAATCTCATGGAAAATTACCCAACTCCATTCTAAGAACCCAAGGTCAAGATACTCCAGCTATCTTATCTTAGTTTCTGTTAATCTGCTTGATTGTGCGTGCACAGCAAAATACCAGGATGTAGGTTTGTCCTTAAAAGCCCCTTGCTCTGAACGTTCAGGGCTACACTTGGGTCTCCAAACATCTGAGGATTGTTCTTGATGACTGAAATAAAGACTTCCAATTTGCTACAGACTGTGTCTGAGTGGTCATCTCTGGTGGGTGCACCATAACAATAGCATAAGTAAATTTTAATATTATTTTGAAAAATAGCACACAATTCATTTGCAGAGTTTATATATCTTCTTATATATATGAAATTCTCAGATAAATTTGAACATTTGAAGCAATCGATGTTCAAATATCTAGTAAACATTCAGAAACTTGAGAATGGTAGAAATATTTTAAAACCGTGAGAGTCAAAACTGAACACTCATCTTTGTTTTTGTTCCTTCAGAAAAACAAAGCAAGACATCTCATAAATATTTCTCCTAAGTAACCAAAGACTTTGGTATTTGAGTTTCCAAATTACAACCTATTGTATGTGTTTTTGCTGAAATGGGTTCATGGTTCAATCGTCTCTAGCATTTTTCCTTTTCTTTCTGTGAAAACTGCATACGTTTCTCTAAAGATATGCTTTATTCCACCCATGTGCCAGAGTCAATCCTAGTTTGAAGGAATATTTAAGCACTAAATTTGTCTCACCAAGTCCTTCAGTCCCACTGCTCTGCCCAATGTGAGATGATACAACAATGACATGAACTGAAAGTTCCAAACCCATCGAAATTTCCCCTTGCTGTGACTTACTGTCCCTGACATTTTGATGCTGATATGCTGTAGATGAAATCCATAAATTCAATTCTAAATTTCAGACATTTGGATTTGTCAGTTTAATTCAGGTATCACCTTAGTTAAAATCCAACTTACTGTATTTGTGCAAAAAGAAACGGGGAGGACAGGGGCAAAAGACATTTTCATTCTGCAATAAATATTATCAGAGTTTTGCGGCGAGAGAATCAGTGCATACAGAACAGTACATCTCTAAACAGTACACTGGAGGCGCAGTCTGGCAAAATAAGCCCTTCAAAGCTCATGAGCTTACTGCTATTCACCTGGTGGAGCTCTCCACAATGAAGCTGAGTGAGTCCATTAAGCTTATGTAACACAAGCTTAAAGGTGAAATGGAAAGCTCTTAAAAAATAAACTATTTAAGTTTCTAAATCAAGACTGTGCATTATGTGCTGAAACTTAAATATGCCAGTAATGCCAACTGCATTTGTACAATAATCATAATCACGTTCACATTTCAAAGGGAAATATTTAAAAGCACATTTCCTTCACCAGAAGTGAATCGTCCCCCCAAATCAGTATTCTGGCATTGCTCTGAGAGAAGGGAAAGGAGAGGAGCAGGCAGGGAGAGCTCTGTGCTTCGCAAGTGCTGTCTTCAATTCTTATAAATCCTTAATCCAGCCTTTGATAGGCAGGTGGAGAAGAAATTGATTTTTTCAAATATTTTGCTCTAATAAAAATACAGAATATCAGAAATGTAAGCATCTTCACTTATTTTCAGAGATATGGGACCTTATTTATTTCAGTATCCAATTTAGGGCAAGGAAAACAGTTACAGAACATCCATTGAAAATAGTAAGGGGGTGTTAAAACATGTGTACTGATGACAACCTCAAACTCACTGGCAACTGCTAGTTTATTACATGATGCAAGTCCTGTGAGTTCTTATTTTGTTTGCACTGAGCGTGGTTACTGATGGACACTAGACTTAAATTGAACCTGTGTCCACCAAACTCTGAACATCTAGTGTCAAGCCTAGTGCAAGAACGTTGGATTCTGTGGCCAAGGGTAACTGAAGGAATCTTTCTTCCAAATGTTCTTGGAACTCTGCCTAATTACAACCAAATACTAGTGAGACAACTAAGAGTTGTCAGATGAAGAGTTCCTAAGAAGCATCATCACAAAAATAGACCTTTTCTTAGACTTCTTTTGATACCCTGCTCCTTTTGGTAGAAGGAGGTCTCCTAAGCTTTTGTCCGTTAAAAGGACTATTTCCTCTTTGGCCTAGACCACCAGTTCTATCATAGTGTATAGGAAAATCAATCATTTGTTTCAGGGAAATGAATCTGAATATTGACTTCCATGACCAAGCCATTCATGTCGAACAGCAGCAGTGATTGTGCTATGAGGACCGATGAAGCCATCCAACAGATCGAATTCAGATATCTGGTGTGGATTTTGTTTTCCAGATGTGCTTTAATATTTCTGCTTCGGGTTTCTGTCTTACAAAATAGAAAATTACAATCTTGATGAAGGCTGTCTGTGGAAAGTGTTCCTTATAGCACATCCACACAAATACAAAGTTGGATCTGCCCATTGAGACTGGCAGCCAAAAGAGTGACAAAAAAAAATCAGTGTGAGGCGACTTTGGCATCCAACATACTTCAGGAAATTACTCCAAACCTCACTTTTGTAATGGACTCTAAATTTTCAGCAACTGAAAACCACACTGCAGCAGCCAATTGGTAATAAATTTAAAATATCAGAAGATGATTTCAGAGAAAGAAATTGCAGCCATGGAACAACATATTTCTAAGATCAATGGGACATATCTGTCTTCCCGGAATAGGATACACTTCTGGAAAATAAAGTAATGATCTGAGAAGGCGGAGCAGAAACTCTTTTTAATATTTTCCTCCTACTCTTTCTTAGAGGAATGGGATGAGAGTCAAGTGTTGTGGATCTCTTGGAGATTTTCAGATGGAAACTAAAAAAAAAAAATGACATTTATAATTCAAATCTTCCTGACTCTCAAATCTTTCGAATTTATGAAAAATGCATAGCATTTATATCTACTTAATGTACTATATTTATAACACACGTTGGAGAAATTCCCATTACAATGGTTTGTGCATCTGTATGTGCAATAGATAAGAATTAACACATGCAAAGAAAAGACAACTCATTTGCCCAGCATGAGTAAAATGAACATTGCCAGACCCTGATCAATACACCAATGACTTAGCAGTAAGGAAAGCAAGGGGAGTTGAAAGTCAAGAAGCCTTTTGGGAATACATTATGGTTTTCTGCTTTACTCTCAATATTTCAATCACCTAAACTTAAATATATAGAAAGCTTCCATTTGACCTGTCTTTTTCACAAACAGAAATTTGGAAAACTAAAATGTTCTCAAACTCTTTACAGATTAATTCAACATGCATGTCTTTGCCAAAGTTTAAAAGTGGTCATATAGATTACCCAGTTTAAGCTAATTCTGTCCAAGAGCAAACAAGTGTGCTGTTAGTGCTATCTATATCCATTAGTACAGTATGCCATGTATTCACTCTACAAACATTTAACTAGTGTTTAATTACAGCATGGGGCACTGTGGTAGAGAATAGTGGAACAAGGTAAAGTAAGTCATGTCTCTCTCACAGTCTATTAAGAAGATAGAGACTACAGGCAACATTTGCTTTCATGATTCATCCCAAACTGATGAAATTAGGCTTTTGAGGATCAGATTTGCCCCTGGAGAATATAAAGTAGAATCATGGATCAAAGACCACCTTGAGAAATTCATTACTAAGTAAAATGTTCTCCACACTAGGTTTTGAAATTTGAAGAAAAACAGAATGAGCCCCATACAACTTGAGCAAAGTCTCTGAGCAAAGAATAGCCACTGCCAATGCTGATCCACCTAATCCAAGGATTACAGGCAATCCCAAGAGAAAGGGGAGATTTGTTTTAAGTGGGATTTTGCTACATGAGAATAGCCTGCAGTCCTGTGGGTTCCCTTATAGAGCCCCTTTCTCTGTACAGAGGCATTTGCTATGTCTTTGCTCAAATAGATTTATTAGTTATTTGAATGCTCCAGGTGGTGATATCAGCGGCAAAGAATATAGAAATTCGACCACATAATTTTTTTAATGCAATTTCCCTTTTTCCAACTTGTTGTGCACTGCATGTAGTTACACATTTGGGAAAATAGAGCCAGTGAATGAACTGTTGTAGTGCCTTTACAGAGTGCTTATCTGATACTATTCAAAAAAATGGAAACTCTGCTCAGCTCCATAAGATAAGGGCAATCTAACCTTGCCTGTGGTGCCACATATCTTATTTAGAAAATGTACAATCCCTGTATTGCAGAGAATTACCCCCCAAAACGTGAATTTCTGTTAAAAGGCTCCTACTGGTCAAATTTCCACTTTTCAAAGCAATTTTGGTGCATGGGGAGTTGTATTATGATGTGTAAACCAGGTACATATCATTTAAAATGTAAAGTGAAAGCTTAATATTCCTTTGAAGATAGCACGAGAGTTTAAAAGAAAACATTATAAAGGTTGGAAAGAGTGAGATATTGCGTGCACTGGGGAAGAAAAAAAAGATATTGCCAATTTAATAGCTTAAAGCTATCAAATTCATTTTGTCTAAAAAATAGTATGTAATTCATTTTAAGTAATTAAGCATAAATTATAACACAGGGATTAATATCTTCTGGCGATTTAATTCTGTTATGGAAATGATGGTTAATTCCCACTGCTGTTTCTTTATGATCCTTTCTTTTGCCTCTTTCTTATCTGTTTCTATGTTCTGGGCTGGTATTCAGTTATTAACTTAGCTCTCCAGACATTGGTCTCAAATCTGCTTTCTGTATGTTTTAGTTACTTTTTTATTGCTGTGAAGAGATACCATGACCAAGGTAACTTATAAAAGAGCTTATTGGTGGCATACAGTTTCAAAGGGTGAGTCCATGTCCATCACTGTAGTGAGCATGGCAGCAGACAGGCAAGCACGGCAGACAATAAGCATGAAGAAGAGAGAGAAAGAGCTATCTGGGAATAGTGTGGCCTTCTGAAATCTCAAAGCACACCTCCAGTGGCACACCTCCTCCAACAAGACCACACCTCCTAAACCTTCCCAGACAGCTCCACCAACTGGGAACCAAGAATTCAAACATATGAGCCTATGGTGGTCATTCTCATTAAAACCACCTCACCTTAGGGCCCTGTAACAAAAATATGTGGGGCTTGTTGGTCCCCTATCTGGCCTAATCTCCAGTTGCTTTGTTCTGGCTCCAAGATTCCACCAACTAAAACATGCAGGTCCTGGGCTCAAATATCTGGCTCATTTACTTAAACTATAGTAATAGTTGTTGACAATGCCCAAATGCGTCACTCTCGAGACAATTTGAATTTTAACAGATATCTCACAGCAGCACAATGTTTTAATAAGAAAAAATAATTGTAACAATATTTTGTTTTGTATAAGGGTACCCTTAGTATAAGGGTAAACAATGTAACAGTTGTTTCATATGTCCTAACTGGAATCCTTATAATACAGTTCAAAGATGAAAAAAATGATACTCAAAGAGTCTATAAAAGGTGTCCGAAATGATGAAGACAGTGAGAAGCAAATCTAGGATTCAAATGTAGGTCTGTCTGTCTCCTAAACTCATACTCATACATCAACATGAGACCTAATAATAGAATATGGTGCTCTATGGCAATGTGGAATGAAAGGTGTTCTTAGTGATGAGAGAGGGGAAACAGTAGTTCTGCTGCTTGGGATGCCATGGAAAAAGTGTTTTCTCTGCCTCCATGTACATATGAGGTTGAATTGAGATTATGGGAAAATTGAGGCTAGGGATATAGCTCTTTCAAAAGGGTTTCTTTTTCAAATAGAAAAAGTATGCCACCCCCCAAACTGTTACAAACAAATATACTGGGTCCTGCATACTGTTTAGAAAGCATTAGAATAAGGACAATCATAGTACAGTAAGTATCTAGTCATCTGTAATGAAAAGTTGAAAGTCACAAGTAGTATGAAAGAGGGTTGTAAGTATGCCACTAAAACTGAGGCAGGAAGACTTCAACTAGCAGGATGATTCAATATCCAAGTCATTTTTAACACTGATGAGCAGAGCACTTGCTGGATTCCAGGTATCATGATGGTTGATAGGTGAAAGTTGTGCTTCCAGTTTGAAGTGAGTAGGTAAAGCAATAGAAAATAGAAGCAGGAAAAGAAATACATAACAAATGTCAGACAAGAGCTGTGCACAAAGAGCATTCAGGAATACAAAGAAAAGCCAGTTAACCTAGAGCAGGCTTGGGTAAGGTGGGCCTGTGGTGGGAAGATAGCATAGAAGATGGAACTCCAGGGTGGAGTAGAATGTGGGAGAAAGGTCACCACAGAGCATGATGGCAGTGGACTCAAAGGAGCAGCGAAATGAGAAAAGCCAGGTGCATCCAGGAACTTTAAGAACTTCTGGATGCCCACACTCAAGAAAACAAACAGGGACAGGAGAGGACATGGAGACAGAGGTCATGATCCAGGCTTCAAATTATGAAAGATCTTGTAACATTTTTTTTATAACTAAAGAGAGCCAAAGAAGCATTTTTATTACAAGAGAGAAACTGTCCTTAAAAAACTATTGCCACTGGGGACTGGGAGGCAGGCTTGGAGAAATAGAAATAAGAGAGAAAGGAGATGGCAAGAAACCAACAGAAAGCAAGAGATGAAGAAAAGGAAAGATTCAAAGCATGAAATCTTCAGAGATAAATTATTGATGGTGTAAGCTGTTAGGAATATTAATACCAATGAAGAGCAGAAAGCAACAGAAACCTGAAATATCATTCACTTACTCTTTAAGTAAATCAAAGTTGTACTCTGTTCGTTTCTGCTGTGCCACCAAAGCAGTTAGTTACATCATCACCTGTCACCAGGTGCCTTTCCACTGTCAGCTATGCCCTTAAGAGTGCCCACCAGGCACAGCTCGCTCTCTTGCCTCTTGGGCCTCTCTTCTTCCTCTTGTCTCTTCCCTGTTCTCTCTGTTTCTCTGTCTGTCTGTCTGCCTGCCTCTCTGGTGTCCCATTCCAATATGGCCTTTTGTTCTTTTGCTTCCCTCCTCCCCCAATAAACCTCTTGCACAAAGTCTGTTGTGCTTACACATGGTGTTTCCTTATTGGCATACCTTGGCAGGGCCTGGAAGGTACCCACTTCGCCTTTCTTTTTCTTTTTTTAACCATTACATACTCAGCTTCTCAAGAATCCCAAACACTATCCTGAGAATTTAGGATATTTACTTCCTCTCGTAGAGCTCACTGCCCACTAAAGGTGACTGTCATTAGCTAGAATCAAGCAAAATGTAGATTCATTAAACATAGCGAGTTTTATTAAGGAAATGTATATACGTACCATGAGAACACACAACAAGGATGTGTGATGTGGTTGGTTGCTTACAAGGAACCACACTCCGTTAGTTTAACAAAGGCAAAGAGAAAGTATTGAAAGAATACAAGGAAATTCCCTATAAACCAGAGGTCTGAGAAGTAAGAAGCAGAGGGGCTTCAGACATAAAGGAATCGGGAAAAATCAGATAGGCTCTTCGAAGGAATTGGCTCAATTTCCTGCTGCTGCAGTGTTGCTAAGGGTACTTATTACTGTGCAGGAGAGTCACTGTAGCCCATTGCAGATCACATTCCCATTATTTGGTTAGAGAAAAGGGAATAGACTTCATTGATAGTCCTATCAGCACTTCATGAGTAAAAAGAACTTCATTCCAAGTAAATAAAATACAATGTTGTATTTCCAAGAAGCAGAATCATTTGGTGCTGGTGAAAAACAGAACAAACAAAAACTACAAGATCTAAAACAAAACAGAGATGACTTCTAACAACTAGAACTGCCACTAACCTTATGGAAGTTGCTGCACTGAGATATGAAGAATGATGAGGAATTAGCTGCAGAAAAACTGGGGGCAGATGCCATCATGTGGTGGCTTCCTAGGCATAGAGAATACATAGCATATACTGAAATAAAAATCTAATTAAAGACTAATCTCCTGAAAAAGTTTGCCTTTGGTGAGTCATGTTGGTTCACATCTGTATTCCCAGCAGTTACAAAGTAGACACAAGAGGATCAAAAGTTCCAAGCACCCTTGTGTTATGAAAAGAGTTCAAGACATCTTGGGCTCATCAGACCCTGTCATTAAAAATATGAAAATGAGTTGGCCATTTGATGGAATGCACTTATTACTCACTAACAATCACTCTGTTAACAGCACTATCAAGACCTAATTAGAAGCTTTGGAATAAAGTACGTTAGTCTATGAAAATGAAAAGAATCATGATCACCCCCCTTTTTCAGTTAGGTGAGGGGCACTGCTTTGTAGAGTAATTGCAGATATCCTTCATTCTCGTCATCATTTAGTAGAGGGTTCCTAGAATTGGGGATTATTGTAAATTATGGGACAGTAAGAAATTTCTGCTCTTTCTGGTTGTTACACTGAGGAAGTAGATGTCCAGAAGCATGGTGGCACATTAGAAATGGATTCATTCACTTCTTCACACTTTTGAACTCTATGGGTAATCACCCTTTGCTATGCAAAATTTAGACCATTCTGGGTAGTAAACCAGGTAATCTCTATCACATACTGTGCAGTGCTGAACAAAGCAGTGTACATTTTCTCTCCTTAGGGCCCTTTACTTATGAAGATGATGCTAACACATACTCTACAGAAGTCTCGTATAAATTAATTGTGTCTTCATTTTATGGATAAGGGGAAAGACTCAGAGAAGAAATGTAACTTACTGAACATCACACACTTATTTGGCGAGAGAACTGGGCTTAGAACTCAGGTCTGTGCAACTTAGAGAACTTAAATGTTTATGGCATTCCTATGTACTGAACAAGATCCTTCTTAAAATTATTAAAAGCAAACATGGGAAGCTAGAGAGATGGTTCAGACATTAAGAGTACTGAATCCTCTTCCAGAGGACCTGCGTTTGAATCCTGTGGTGGCTCACTATCTTCCTTAACTCCAGTCCCAGGGGATCTGACACTGGCCTCTGCAGACAACAAACTGCATGTGAAGCACAGATATGCATGTAGGCAAAACACTCAAATTCATAAAACAAAATAAATATTTTCTTAAAAATCAAAAATAAACATCACTAATATTCTGCTTCAAGTAATACAAAGAAAACATTGTATGAAAACAAAGATTTTGACTCTCATGAAACACATCAGCTAGGTGACTTTAACAGTCATTTTATCTTGTAGAAATTAGATTTTCTCATTTGCTAAATGTGTACAATAATGCTTGCCTAACTTCTTTCAGGGTCACTGTAAAGATCCAAAGAAGAGAATATACATGGGGACACTTTGCACACCATAGGATGAAATGTAAATATGCAATACAGCTATTATAAACTGGATTTAAAAAAATGGAAATTGAATCTCTGAGGTAATATATAACTAACTCAAGTTCACTGGGTCATCTTCTGTCTAAGGGGATCTCTGAACTTCAAGATCTAGTCTCTCTCCTCTTAACTTTGCACCCTGACTTTCTTTTCTCTGGAAACACTAGGTGTCATATGTTAATTTAAAAAATTTTAATCTTTAATTAAGCACTACCTAGAGTGTTCCAATATGGTAATAAATGTGTATTTCTTTATAATTCACTCCACTCCCAAATGACCACCTTGTTAAAACTGAACAAAAATAGTCATTATTTAAACTGTAATGTTGGAAAAATAATTGAAAAAAATTAATTCAATTTTGATCTTCATTTGAAAGGATGAGAAGCATTTCTCAAGGTCATCAAATAACTCAGAAACATAAAAATTGTCCCCTCCTATTGTGTCTACCATTTAGGACATTGACCTTGGATATCTCTCCTAATGTCAGTACTCCAACTGCTAAAAGAGAATCAGATAACAAGTCGATAAATCCATTGCCTCAGCCAGAGTCCCCAGGTACTCAGGGAGGATGCACTGGCTTCATCTCACCTTCCATGGTTATTTCTCCTTTACATCATGCCATTGTATTTATCATCCTCGCCATCAGTCAATCATCATTACCATCATCTTCATCCTGATCAGTGCTAGTGATGAGATTCATTGAAAATTTATTATCTCCCTGATCTGATGTGTGCTACATTACATACATCTTCTCAAACCTTGCAATAGCCCCAAGAGGTAATTGTTACGAGTTTTAAAAGCAACTAATATGAGTCTCATGAGTCTTTGTATCTCCCACAGTGGTTTCGATAAAAGTAGCAACATTAGGCCCCTCTAAATATTGTTGAAAGGATTCTTTGAAATACTATGCTATAAAGCATCTAGCATCATTTCTAACATATAATGCATCCTCAATAAATGACAGAACCCACTTAAAAGGCACAATTGTGAAAACCTATACTGGACAGAAACTAACACAACCTGAGAATAGGCAGGAATTAAAAGTAATTTTAATGTGTTTCATCTCCCAATAATATAGAATTAAAATTAATTTTAACCAGTTTCATCTCCAAGTAAGAATCCTAGATGCATTTGACTCTCAGGAAATTTTACTTAACAGGGCTTCAACATCTTTCTAGAGATTTCCTTTGAACTCAACCTGAAATCTCCATCCTTCATTCTCCATGCTAACTAATGCAATTCTCTGGAAGAAGTTCAATTTTGGAACAGTTGCATATTGCAGAATTATCATTGATAACACAAAACAACTCTTCAGTGAAATACAGAGATAAAAATATGCAGTCTGTTTCTAAGTATTATGTCTATATGCATTCACTTGTCCATACATACATATACATATAAATGTACAGAAACCAAGAAGTCTGAGAAATACATATATGTATATATAGTCACAGTCAAAAGACTAGTTAAAATATATTAAAACACAAAGATTGGATTATAGATGAATTCTATCCCTTGCCTTTTAAAGAAATATGTGAATATTTGACAGTGTACCTGTATTACATACATCTATCTCTCTATCTCTGTCAATTAATCTATGTTTCTTGGTGAGATTAGGTATTAAACCTAGTGCCTTGATAATGCTAGGCAAGTACTCTACCAGTGAGGCACATTACTAGTTCTATATTTAAGACATCTATTTTCATTGGAAAGGAGAAAGGGATGAATGCAGGGATAAATAGTAAATTATACATACCTTTCATTACAACAGGCCCTAGATTTTTCAAGAACCTTCTTCCATGTCTTCAATCATAAGAAGGCCACATCTGAGCAAGTTCTGAATTTTCCTGGCACTTCCCTGTAAAAAAAAAACTAGTTTCCAAATGTAGGAGGTGGGGAAACCTTGTCATTTACACTCAAGATTGAGAGCATAATCGTGATAACAGCAGCTTAATGTCTATTGATGGTTTACAATGTGCCAGATATTTCTGCTCTCCCTGTATCTATTTTTTTAATCCACATAATAACTCTGAGTTAAATTTTCTTTGTTCAATAAATATTAAGCATCTCTCTTGTAACAGGCAGCATTAAAAAAATGAGGAAATGAGAGAAGAAACAACTATACCATGTAAGCTTACATTGCAAATACAGAAGACAAACAACATCTCTGTTTTCCAAATTTGGAAACAGGCACAGAGAGGTCAAGCAGTTTACTCCAAATCACAGCTGTCTAGGGACAAGGATTTGAATGTGATATCCCATTTCTAAAATTGGCAATCCTATTATACTGAAAGTGGTCACAAAAGTCCCAGTGGAAGGATTATCCAAAGGCAGTTGTAATGAGTAATTACTGAAGTGAACTCTGAACCTGTGTCCTATACATGAAGGAATCACTTTAAATCACTTTTGTTGAAAATGTTGGCTCTGAGATCAAATGCCATTTGTTAAATACTCCTACCATATGTAAATTATTTATAAACCAGAAATCCCAGTTAGAGATGTGATGGGTTAGAAAACATACTTGACTTGATTTCCTGTTTAAGTGAATTGGAATGATATAAAAGGAAGTTAGAAATGAGTTTACTGAAGCAGAGAAGCCAAGAAAATAGGTCTCTTTTTCTCTTCCTTGGCCATGAACACTTGTTCCATAATACTTGATAGCACTACTGCCGCTGTCCACACTTCAAGAAACAAAGAGATGATGTTCTGCCTCCAGGACAACGTGTCTCCCAGAAATGTATAAGGAAGTGTGGAAATGTGTCATAATGTATAGGCCACTGATCACAGCTCAGCTATTCAAACAGAGTTGAGTCTGGGCTGGACTCCAGGGCAGACTCTGGGACTGCACCCAGAGAAAATTCCTCAAGTTTTCTGTGCATTAGAAAAAGTAAGACTCAATGTCTGAAAAGGTTAGAGTGAGTCACATTGTGCCAGAGCACATTGCCTTTGTGATTCTGCTAATTAGCATGTACACTTACTGTTGTGTTTAATTGAAAAGAAAGAGATCTAAAGCAATGCACAAAAAAGAGAGAAAACCAAGACAATGTATTTCCAGCTAAGTTTCATTATTTGAATACACTGTAAAATTTTGAATGCTCACCCCCTTTCTGTATACTCAGCAGCAAAAATCACTGGTATTCCCATGTAAGTGGACTTCAAACAAATATTGAAGAGGCCCTCTTGAGGCCTGTTTTGTCTAGAGAAAGTATATAAAATGAAGTAATGAGGACAGGAGATAGAAATGGAACAACCAGTTTAGGACTAGGGGCCTCCATTTGTGTCCTTGGCCACAATCCCAAAATGTCCTTGGTCCTGTCCTAGCTGGAGCCCCCAAATGTTGGAAGTGTTTGGGGGCTCTGATCCCTGGTCTGGTTCCTAAATGATTTTAGGATTACTTCTTCAAAGAGAGAAATGCTGAGAACAGAAGACAAAAACTGGTCAATTTGGACAAGGACCCCAAAGCAGTAGTTCTGAGAACATCTGTACTGGAGGCTACAAATGCCAGAAGAAAATACAGTTACCGTTTCTTTATTATCTCTTAAATAAGCACCCCTACCTAAAGGCCACACATGCCTATAGACTGAAACTGACATACCCAAATATTCCCGTATCAGAAGTGCTTACCAAGAAAAGTGCTGCACCTCAAGATTTAAAACAGTGAGTTTCTCTAAATCCAGGATTCCAAGGCTTATACATGGTTATATGCACTGCAGTTTCTGGTATATAGTAGTGATGGCTCAGCACGTATTTTAAATTTCTCAAGAATTAAATTTCTCAAAGGGCTTTGTTTAGTCATTGTTTTAAGGTTGGCATACAAAGTGTTGGGTTTCACCATGATGTCATCATACAGGTACATCATTATACTTTGTTCTCATTTATTTCCCCCATCTCACTCCTGTGCGTGCGCTCTCTCTCTCTCTCTCTCTCTCTCTCTCTCTCTCTCTCTCTGCAGCTGGTGCATTATCTTCCCCCAGTTAGCTGCATCTTTCTCTTCTATTACATGTCTTTCATTATCAACTCTACTTCTTTAAGATCTCTTCTTCCCTGCTCAAAATCTGTTTTCTAGTCTTGTGGCCTACATGTCTCTCTGTTTCTGTCTCTATGTCTCTGTCTCTGTCTCTCTGTTGTGTATACATACACATAATTTTAAGATTAGGTTCTACATATGAAAGAAAGCATGATATTTCTAAGAAGAGGACTTTTAAAAGAGATTTTATGATGTTTGTAAAGAGCCTTTTATGTTACAGGAATGATAGTTTTGTGGAAAAAAAAGAGAGAAAAAATGTGCTTATTAAGTCTGTCAGATGTGCCAGTTGATAAAATAACCTTTTCCTCTGAAGAATTTGAGTTCAGTTTAAAACACAATGCAGAATAAGAGCACAGCAAAACCTCTGGAAAAAACTATAACATGGGCTCCAGAAAAAGAAACCAAAAGACAGCCACACCAGCACTTTACATGGTGTTGCATCAGTCTTCTGGAAACAGTTCCCTCCTGAGTTAAGAGCATCCTCCTCCACCTTCTTTTCTAGCAGAGGATTTTAAAGCTTTGTGAGAGCTCATTGGTACGGCCATAGGGCTCTGGGCACCTGCGCTTTATTCTCTTTCATACAAGCATTCCGTCTTTCTAACCCTGACTGTGCTTTTTGTACATTGCTAAGCAGAACATGCAACAGAATAATTAGATAGTTTTTGGATGTCTCAATAGTGGCCTTTCTTACTGCTTTCATTAAAATAGTGAATGTCAGTCCTCAATCCAGTGTGACTGGAGGTTAATTGGTATGCTTTATCCTGGGTGGGGCTGGTAAATATGGGAGTCATCAGGCCCTGCTGTGTGCTGCTGATAGCTGTAGTCGTGGAGCATGGAGCAAGATTGGCAGAAACAGCCTGATTAGCACTATGATTGCTTTATATATGATATAATCAAGCCAAGGTACTACATCTATGAGTGTTTGTCCTCTTTCTAAATGAATAGGGAGAGAACACTGAGGAGTGAGAAGGGAATGAAACGTTTTATGCAATCAAACTCTATTGATACGAGATGGGTCTGGTGGAACCTTAGTCCTACAGAAGTGGTCATATTCTTTTGAATCAGACACACTAAGGAGCAAATGAAGCCAAACCTCCTGAACCCTTTTCAGAATAAGCTGGAGTAAACAGGTAAAAGGCTTGGCCTGGTCTGTAAAACAAATGGACAAGGAACACTCTAAATCAACTTTAAAAGCATAAAAGCCCATCCTTTCTTTAAAGCTCAGGGTGCCAGGCATTCCCCTTCTCTCCTAAATGTGCTGAAGATATTGAACTATGAAAAATCAATCCTCCTGAAGAGCCTTGCTTTGCCACTTTCTTCCATGGACACACTTCCTCCGGAGAGTAAAGGAGAATTTTCAACAGTACATTAGTCCTGTCCTGGCCGTGAACGTCCCATTTGGTAAAGTAGGTCTACAGTTCAGGATACATGCACTGTTTTTTTTTTTTTATATCAAGATATCAATGCAATGAATCAAAGAATTCTAATAGCTTCTGTGGTGGTTTGAATGAGAATGGCCCCATAGGCTATTGGGTGTTTGGTGTGGCCTCTTTGGAGGAGATGAATCACCTCTGTTTCTGTCTTTTCTTGTTCCCCACCCCCCTGCTGTGTGTTTGTGAATCAAATACAAGCTCTCAGCTATTGCTCCAGTCCCATGCCTGCCTGATGGCTGCCGTGCTCCCTGGCATGATGATCATGGACTAAACCTCTGAAACTGTAAGCAAGACCTTGATTAAATGTTTTCTCCATTGTCTTCTCACAGCAATAGAAGAATAACTAATACAGCCTCCAAGAGTTAATGCTTCTGAAACTCTAGTCTTAAAGAGATTCCTCTGCCACTTAGAAAAAGGTGTAACTTTACATAAGGATATCAGTTTTACTAGAGCAATAGAAGGCCTTTGGCCTCCAAGCCTCTTTAACTGAGTGACCAATTGTTACTCTTGTTGTCTTGTAATATTGCCAAATGGATGAATCTCCTACTATTGTGGCATCATCAACCTCTCCTCTATCAAAGCAACTTACATTTTGACCAACAATTCTACTTAAGATTTGTCCTCCAGTCAATCTCATCAGCTAGAGTCACCAGGTTATGGTTGGTTGTTTCTATCATCCAAACATGCATTTTCATCTTGGTAGACTACATAGCAGAGAGAAGTAGGTTGGCACCAGTAGCTGCTTTCTGGAAAACCATCTCTAAGCTCCAAGGAAACACAAACACAGTATACATGTATCCCATGCCAGTTTTTGGCTAATCACAGGTTCTGCAATAATACTAACCTAAGAAGAGGAGCACATATCCCTTTGCTTTCTATTTTGTCTTTATCATGCTAATGTTTTTAAAATACACTACTTTATTTCTGCCTAGTTTTCAAAAAACAATTGCACTGAACGATATTTTTCTGGAATAAATTAGAGTCAGGGGAGCATTAGATTTGATCAAAATAGCAATAACTGTTTTGGTCAATAATTTGAGACATTCTTCAGTTTAGAATTCTGCCTTTTAAATTTTTTTTCTCTAGATTTTCAACGTGCATATACTAATGTTTTCGTCCTTAAAAGGTCACAACATAGCATCTCTTCTAAGGGGAAAATGAAATTCAATCCCAGGTATTCTGAACTCAATCAAACAATGTTTTGAAAAATTTATAGGTCGAAAAGAACTTGTTTATTGCCTGCTTAACTAACTAGAAAGTGACTTTTAGTAGGTGAGAGTTGGCAAAGTATTTGAAAGTGAGGGTGGAGATTTGTTGTTATTATAAATAATACGTCTGGACCTTCAGGAATTCACTGTTGCAGTGGCTGGGGAATAAAGCATACTTCCTACCACAATCTGCCACTCCATTTCTATGTCTGTGCACTGCTGTCAGATCACACACATTGCTGTTGGGATGAGAGAGAGAGCAAACCAAGGGGATCCTGAAGTTCTCACCACTTCTTCCTCCTGTTCATAGCTTGACTGAGCCTACAACAACATCTGGTCTGAAGGTAGAGCTTAAGGTCTTCTAGTGCTGCTGGGGCTGCCAGAGCTAAAAGCCATTGCCAGCAGCAAATTATATCATGTAATTTTGAGAAAGATAAGGATATCAAGTCATATAAGACCTCATATAGAAATGGACATAAAAGAGGCTCAGTGGTTAATGCAAAATAAGACAAAGAGAATTCTAAGAACTGCAGCATGGAAACACTAAATCACATTAAGATAGCATCCATTACCACCCCCCCCAAAAAAAACAATTTGCACAATAAGATTTATAGAGCAGGAAGGAATAGAATGACTTAGCCCAATTTTTGAATGAAAGTAACTATGAATCTGGAATATCATATCCAACAAAGCTATGCTTCAAAAAATATGAAGATATACTTAAAAAAAACTTTCATGGAAAGCAAATACAGAGATATTTTACCACCAGATTAGCTTGACAAAAGATGCTTAAAAGAGTCCTATATCCAGAATCAAAAGAGTGATTGCTATAATTATGAAAGCATGCAAACCTCTGGTAAGATAGATGCACAAAAGAGAAATGGAAAACAATAAGATCTTACCCAAACAAATGCTATTCAAATCAAATAAAAGAAATTTGATGAGATAAATCCTCACATATCCATAAAGTCTTGAATATTATTGTACTGAATACATCAGTTAAATGTGTAGACTCCTGAATGGATGCGACTACAACACCCAGAGATAGGATACTTGTAAGAAAATAACTGCATCAGTAATGATATGCATGGAAATGGAAACCAAAAGATGGGAAGATGCAAAGTGATGCCGAAAGAGAGCAGGAATCACCTTGCTTATATCATGCAAAATATATTTGAAAATAGGATCTATAAAGAGTAAAAGATTAACATAGATTGATAAATTCTATAAGAAAACATATCGTATATGTATTATAGACAGCATCCTATTTTATAAAACAGACAATACTGCATTGAAAGGTAGAGGCAGAATATAGTAACATACAATATTCAATAGAGTAATAGGAAAAATCAAAGCCCTGCCTTTAACAATAGCTAGATCTTCAAGACAAAACAAATCAGCAAAGAAACATCAGACATTTATAGAACATTTCATCCAACCACTACAAAATTCTTTCCTCCAGCAAATGAACAGTCTCCAGAATATGCTATATATAAACTAAGTTCCAAGAATTAAAAAGAAGTTGAAGTAATTTCATATGAGTTCTTTAAACACAGTAGAATAAAACTAGACGATGATGAAGAAATGAACCATCAGAAATGATAAAAATTAATGGAAATGTAGCAACATGTTACTGAATAAACAATGTCATTGAAGAAATCAGATGGGATCTTAACATTTTTTCTTAGAAAAATTGAAAGTGGAATTCAACATGCCAAACTTTCTGGTTTAGAAAAATACCATTGCCAAGAGGGTCATTCATAATAGTGAATGTCTACATCACAAAATAGACATAGCTTGGTGTGGTAGCACATGCCTATCATCCCAACACTCTGAAGATGGAGCATGATGATCATTGAAAGTTCAAGGCCAGCCTGGTTTATGCAATGAGTTCCAGGCCAGAGACTCTGTCTCTCAATGCTCCTATACTAGAATTATTTCAAATAAGCATCCTAGTGATGTGTTTCAAAGGCCTACAAAAGCAAGAGTTAGTCATACCCCAAATTAGCTGAAGGAAATAAATAACCAACACCAAAGCACCAATAAATGACTAAAGTCTAATAACACAAAAGGCCAACTAAACAAAGAATTTGTATTTTGAAAATATAGTTAAAATCTACAAACCTTTAACTTGAATAAGTAAAGAGAAGTGATCCAAAATAAAATTAAGATGAAAAAGAAGGTAAATAATAGCAAATAAAAGGATAAATAAGCTGGGCAAGGTGGAACATGCCTCCAATCCAAACACTCGGGAGGCAGAGGCAGGCAGATCTCGGTGAGTTTGAGGCCAGCTCATCTACAGAACAAGTTACTGGACAGCCAGGATTGTTACACAAAAGAAACCTTATCTCAGAAAACAAAGCAAAACAAAATATAGCAAATAAAATCAAATAGCATGTTAAAAAGATCAATCATCATGATCAAATTAAATTTATTCTATGATGCTACATACATACATAATATTATTATAGATTATTATAAAATCATCTCTTCTCATAATTTGAAAAGTCTAGATGAGACGAATTAATTTCTGGACACATATAACCAACCAAAATTAAACTATAAAAACATAGAAATTGAAAACAAAGAAATAAAAGATACTAAAATTACATTGTTAATACAATGTCACATAACAAAGAATCAGGAACAGATAGCTTCACTTCTGATCTACCAAATATATAAAGAAGCCCTAATGCTAGTTCTTCTCAAATATTGAAAGGAATTGAAATGGAAGAAATTTTTTAATTCAGCTGATGAGGCTAGTATATACTGATATTAAAACAAGGACATAACAGTAAAAAAAAGTCTGTAGACCAATATGAGTAAGGAACATAGCTGTAAAAATTGTCAAAAAAATCCTAGCAAATAAAATCTAACAGCAAGTCAAAAGGATCACTCATCATGATCAAATTAGATTTATGCTAGGAATTTAAGGATGATTCAACATATGTAAATCAATAAAAAGCAATGCCTCACATCAACAGAATGAAGAATAAAAATCATATTAGCATCTCAATAGATGCAGATGTAGTATTTGATTAAATTCAACATACCTTCATGATATAAAACTTGAATAAATTGTGTGTAGAAGGAATGTATCTCAACATAATTAAGACTGTGTATGACAAATTTACTACCACTGACTCAGAGTAGGAAATGCAAAAACATTACCCTTATTATCAGCAAGACACAGATGTCCATTTTTACCTCTCTTATTCAACATAGTATTGTTAGAAGTTTCAACTAGTGCAATTATACAAGGGAAATTAAAAAAAAACATTTATGTACATAGTAAAGGCATAAGTCAGATTTGAGATGGTATATTTTTTTAAATTATTTTTATTATTTGTGTGTATGAGTGTGTGCCTGTGTGTATGTGTATGTACTAGGTGCATGCCAAGTACTAATAAAGGCCAGAGAGGATGTCAGATACCCTGAAACTGGAGTTACAGACAGTTCTAAGTTGTCATATGGGTGGTTGGGACCAAATGAGGGTGCTCTTGAAAAGCAACCGAGGTTCTGAACTGCTGAGCCATCTCTCCAGTCCTACATGATATGATTTTTGTACATAGAAAGAACTAACCATTACACTATAAAAGACTCTTAAAATTGATAAATAAAGTCACTAAATTTAGAAGTTCAGGAATATAAAATACTCACACAAAAATCAGTGGCTGTTTGTATACCAAGGAGAGTTCTAAGAAAGAAATCAGGGCAGTAGTCCTATTCACAGTGCCTACAAAAAGTAAAATACACATTATTAGGTTAAGCAAATAGACCACAGCACAATTAAAGTTGCAGAGACTGATGAAAGAAATCGAAGAGAATATAATAAATATGGAAAACTTTCCATGGTCACAAATTCTAAGAATTAGTATTGCCAAAACATCTGTAGTACATAAATTGGTTTACAGATTCAATTCAATCCTGACCAAAATACCAATGGAATTCTTCAATGAAGAACAAAACCTCAAAATTTATACAAAAGCACAAGAAACTCTGCCAAACAGTCTTGACACAAAGATCAAAGCTGCAGGAACTAGGATATCTGATTTGAAGACAGCTACAGCAACCAAAAACACTATGGTGGCTTGAAAACAGACAGATAGGCCAGTGGAACAGAATAGAGACCTCAGCAACAAACCTTTACATTTATAGCCAACTAAACGTATACATCTGTAGCCAACCAGTCCTTTCCAAAAGCACTAAAGATGTAACTGGAGAAGGAAAAGCCTCTTCAACAAGTGGTACAGGGGAAGATGGACCTTCCTCCACCTTCCTCCACCTTCCTCTTTACAAAGACACCTCAAATGGTCCAAAAGCCTGATGGAAGAAATAAAATATTTGAACTACTGGATGCAAACACTTCAAGGTCTCAACATAGCCAATGACTTTCTGCAGAAGACTTCAGTAGCTTATGTATAGTAGACCCATATATATATGGGAAAATGCTCAGAATCCTTTCTTGAGGCCATGTGATGCTTTGACAAATAAAATATGAGTGGAAAAGGACTCATATATTCTGTTACGGATGAAGCCTTCATAGTCAGTGATCATTTTGTTGCTTTCTTATCCCTGCATCCTCAGGAATGTAGAAACTGTTATTGGGACAGCTTCTGGCAACTCAGATCTCTGAGTTCCTCAACTGAGCTTGACCCCACCCCACCTGCAGCTTAGATTTTAAGGGTTTTACATTACTGTCACAGAATATAAGACAAAGTGATGGATATAAAAATAGAAAATTAATAAACTGAAGCTTAACCTGTCTAGTAGTTAGCTATCTATTCATTCATTCATTCATTCATTCATTCATTCATTTATTTATTTGCATTGTTTCAATTATAATGTTGGGGATGAGGTTGCCGTTTTCCCATTAGAGCCACAGTCTATAAAAGCAGCTTCACCCTTCTTTTATCCAGGACTCTTTGCTATGATTTTTTTTAACTCCCATAAATGTATGCAATGCATCTTGATAATGCCCATCCTTACTCTCTCCCTCCAGTGCCTCCACCACACCAACACATCTCTCTCCATATTCATGTCACTTTTATTTTCAACTCACTCAATTCAATTAGTTCTCCCTATATGGGGGATATGGGGTCATCCACACCATCATAGGCAGACTACCAGTAACCACATGGCAAAGAAAGGTGACTCTGTTACTTTATATTTCAAGGTCTTCTACTGTGACCCTCAGTTTTAGGGCATGAACTCATTTGGAATTAGGGACAGTGAAACAAAAGGACACTTAGGAACAACTACACATCTAAGATTTCTCTCTTCTTCCTTTCTCACTGCCACAAGAACATGCCTTAAGTAATGATGAGAAATGCGAAATAAGGAAATATGTGCTGCCCAGGTCACCCTGGATGAGTCAACAGCCAGTTAAATAATACTAGGCATGTGAGGGAGCCCAAACAAATAAAAAAAATAAAAAAAAGAAAGAAAAAAAGAAAAATAATGGAAAATCATTCAAGACATGTAAACAGTAAACGTATGTAGCACAAATCCTAACTGGTCTTAATAAAAACCCAGAGCCAGATGTCAGGGTAAATATGGAAAGATCGGAGAGACAAAGGAAGAAGTCACAGCCATCTCTCACCTCACCAACTCCTCAGCCGGAAAAGAGTGAGCTCCTTTCTCCTGCCTTATATTCCTTTCTTCATCCAGCCATATCACTTCCTGTCTCAACCTCCCTAGTGCTGGGATTAAAGGCCTGTGTGCCACCACTGCCTGGCCTCTATGGCTAACTAGTGTCTGACCTTCAGGCAAGCTTTATTTGTTTGAGCATACACAAAATATCACCACAAACATAAACTGTATGCCAGTGCGATTTTGTGGCTATTCAGTACTAGAAATCATGTACCATCAGATAAACAATAAGCCTTCATACCTCTAGTTCCAAGCCCCATACTCTACAAGCTATTCTGTAAAATAATCCCCTAGTATAGTTGTACATTTGTGTGCTTCCATTCATGTCTCTTCTAACAGTTTCATGAAAGTCACTTCTCTCTGTCTGAACATTGAAAATGGAAAATAAAGTCTTCTATTCAAATTGTGTGTGTGTGTGTGTGTGTGTGTGTGTGTGTGTGTGCTTGTGTGTGTGTGTGTGTCTGTGTACCGGCGGTGTTAAAGAATTATGTGTTTTAGGAGATTCCTTCCAAGCACAAAGTGTTACATAGTCGTTATACACCTATTAATCAAGTCTCCCCTTCTCTTCTAATCCAGATAACTGGCTCAGTGGAAGGATTAATCCTGTTTATGTTATACTTCACTTAACATGAAGTGGCTCTTTTTATTTTCCCTTGCCCAATAACAGAAGGTAAGCTGGAAGGCAAAACACTACCGTAAGGCCAAAGCGATTTGAAACACTAGTTATTTCTTTTCTGATTTGTTTACAGTTTGTTTTCTGTTCTTCGAACTGCATTGGACTTATATTTAGTTCATTGAGCTCATCTAAAATAGAGGTAAAAAGTAATTCTGAGATAATCAGGCATCAAAATAAAAAAAAGTATTCCAAAAAAAAATTGGCAGATTTTAAAAGACTCAATCCATGCTTCTAACTACAGTCGAACTTGCATTAAATGACAGGTATAGAAATGTCCCGATAAATATTCTTTGGGATATCTTAAAAGAAAGCAATCTCACTGCTGTCCAGCAGATCTCAAAAACCTGTTTTAATGGATGTTGTAGACAAGTTAATATTATGGTGAGTCAACCTTATTTCCAACAGCCTCAGGCTGCCTTCACTTTATTTTAACGTTGTTTTCAAAGCTTTAACCTCCAGGGGCTTGGTATTATTGTTTTAAAACTTTTAACCAGGAAGTAAACTCAAAGATAGCTGGTAATTCTGGGAAAGAAGTGGGGTAATGTTCAGGGACAAGCAAACAGGAAGCAAATGGCGACCAATCTTGCGCCTGACGTCAAGTGCTACACACCTCTTTTGCAATGTGCTTTCAGCATGAAAATACTGTTTCTTTCCTCATTTATCTTTCCAATAGTGGAGAGTACTGAACCCTCATTTTTCTTGTGTGTATCATATACTACAAGCTACCACAGTAGTAGTTCAACTTTTTTTTGTTTTTATCAGATACGAAAAATAAAGGTCTCTAATGACCACTTTTAAGGCAGGGTACAATACCTCACTCTTCAAATCAGACACAAAATCTCTCATGAGACAAACACAGAAGGCATAGGTTTGTTTTCTCTTTCCTTCTTTTTCTTCCTGTTTCCTATGAGAGAACAAACACCTCTTTTCACTGCGTGTACCTCCACCTCCATGTGTATTTAATATAGATAGTGATGCTTTGGACTAATTTATAAAGTGGAATGTTTTACATGACAATAAACAGTTATTGACTCATTGTAAACTCACCAAGTCTATCAAAAGCAAATCATGATTTTGGAGGGCTGTTAAACACTCTGCATATTTTCATAGCAAATCAGTGCTTGGTTATTTAACACAGGTGTTTCTCTAATTGCTCTACTTTTGGAAAATTCAATGCTCAATGGCCCTCAAGCACTTCCACCTGTCAAGCGTGTTGGTCCATTATTAGCATTCCAAACGAAATTGTAAAACATGAAACATGCTTAGCTGATTAAAGACTTCATCTTGCTTATTTGGAATCTGCTTGCATCTTTCCCTTATCACTTCATTTCTGTTAAATGTATTTTTGTGAGTCACACCCATCCAAAAATTGAACATTGCTAATGATCTGCTTAGCAAGGGTACAGATATTATACCCAAGGACAATCTTGAATTTGAAAAACAGTTTTCTACACTACAAACCTGCTTTTTAAGAGAAATGAAACTTTACTAGCCAGTGCATCTTTGTGGTAGCATTATTCCATGATATGCTCTTTTAAACTGTGCTGGAATAAGAATACATTGTGAAACATTAAAATGATTAATTGATTTTATAACCCATACAAAAAGTCAGTTTGGAGCCCAAACAACACAGAAATAGGAGCCATACAGTGTTTCAGCTTGTGCTATGTGAAAATAAAAAGTATATACATAAAATAAAGCCACGTCTTTTCCGTCCCAAAGTCCTTAGCAACTAGTTTTGTGTAAAAACTTGTATGAGAAACAATTATCAAACAAGCATCTGAAAGTCTTCTCAAATTCCTAGGTGGCTTCAGGAAATTTAGACAATGAAATCCTTCAAACTCTTTTCAAGGGGACATAATAGGCAGTCACCAAATGTAGAAATGGGGAAACAGTAGAATTAGACGGTGGAAAATATAATATGCCATTTCTACTGAAGTTAAAACTTTTGATTGTGTTATCTCAAAATCACTTTTAAGCAGTTTACAGTTTACATTATAATTTCCTAGTTATCTCAGGAGTAATTTAGAAATGGGATTTTAATTTGTGAAAACATCAATGTCATTTTTCTTTTTTTTTCCTAATTGATACCCAATTCAATTGCTTTATTAAAAGAAATTCATCCCTTACAATATCTACTATAAAACTTTTCACAATTTCTTTAGAGTATATTCATCCATTTTTATGAATGTCCTGTGTGTTTTATTTTTAGAAAGAACAACTAGTTCTTTTAATTCTTTTGTCGTTGTTGTTTTGAGGCATGGTCTTTCTGCATACTTTGGCTGTTCTGGAACTCATTATGTACATCAGGTTGGCCATGAACTCACAGAGATCTGCCTGCCTCTGCTTCCGGAGTACTGGGGTTAAAGGTGTGTGCCTCCACATCCAGCAACTAGTTCTTTGTTTTAAATGTTTATGTTATTATTAAGTGTGTGTGTGTGCACACACGCATACGCAAATGTGTATGGAAGTGACAGAAACAGGTGTCAGATTCCCTGGAGCTGGAACTACAAGTGATTGTGAATTACCCAAAAAAGGTGCTAGGAACTGAATTTAGGTCCTCTGGAAGACCAGTATGCTCTTAAATGCTAATCCATTTCTCCACTCCTACCCCTGTCCTGAGTATCCTTAAAAAATCTATATCTCTTTTGTTTATTTTTAAATATATAAACGTATATGTATCTATTCACATTATTTAATTGGCATATGTGAAGAATTTGTATTGCCCAAATCTTCTCTTACTACTAAATAGGAAGTTGGCCCTGATAGCCCAAACATTTAACCCTAGCACACAGGAGATTAAGGCAGGATTGCCATGTTTCAGGTCAGCCTAGGCGACAGAGTGAGAGAAAAGAAAAGATAGGCCAATAATGTCATAAAATTAGTCTTGACAATATTTATAAGTGAAAAAAACTTCCGAAATGGAACCAGATATTTCCAAGTCCTACAACAAATAAAAGGTTTATTCTCCAAAATATGGAAGAAACCCATACAACTCAAGAGCAAAATCAGAATATCTTAACTAAGAATGATTTTAGGACACGCACAGATTTTTGCAAGGAAGACACATAAATGATCCTTGGGTATACGAAAGGATCATCACTGTTCATCCTGGAAAATATATATTGTAACTACATTTGGCTATCATTTATTTCTTGATTTATTTTCATGTTACTGTTATAAAGTACCCTGATGAAATCAACTTAAGGGAGAAAGGGTAATATCACCATTCAAGGGTACAGTCCAACATGTTGGGGAAGTCAATGTGTCAGGAGCTTGAAACAACTGGTTACAACATAACCAGAATCAGGAACCAGAGAGTGATTTATACATGCTGCTGCTCAGTTCCTGTTATCCATTTATACCACCCAGGATCCTGGCTAGGAAAAGATGCCACCCACAATGAGGAGATCTTCCCAAATCAATTAAGGTAATCAGGATGATTCTCCAAAGCTGTGCACAGAGGACTGTCTCCCAGGTTATCCTGGATTCTTTCATGTTGACAATTTGCACTATCACAACCACAGACACCTTAAGACAGCTATCATTAAAAAAAATCAGTAATACATTGTGGGCAAGTATGTGGTAGAAGGAGACCCATTTGGATACTGCTCGTCAGAGCTGAAAATGTTGCAGTCACTAGGAGAACTGGTAGTAAAGCCTCAGAAATTAAATATATAACTATTACATGATCCAACAATCACACTTCTAGGTACTTAAAAAATAATGGAGAACAGGATCTCAAAGAGGACTCCAGTGTTCACTGTAGCACAATTCACAGTAGACAAGATGTTGGAAACAACAGAAGTATTTATAGGAGGCAGTTAGAAGGAACTGCTGACCAACATGCATACATTTTCAATTATGAGAGTTGAATAAGTCTTAGTTATCTGCTATGCACATTGATCTATAGTTAATGCTACCATATTTTACACTTAAAAGTTTGTAAAAAAAAAGCGACTATCACATTAAATATTCTTACTAGAGAAAATAAAATTCTAAAAATTATAAATAAAATAAAGCCAAGCAAATACAGACTATTATGAAAAATGCTATACAAAAACAAAAAGTAAATATCATGACTCTTTAATTTATATATTATATCAATGAACGCAAATTGGCTAAACTTACCAATTGGTTAGGCATAAAATAAGTATAGTTCAAAGTTTAATATAAGAATTAAATATTTGTATATATGTGTGTGAGTGTGTGTGTAGTGTATGTATGTGCCCACGTGTGTGTGATTGTACATGCACTTGTGTATTCACGTGTGGGAAGACCAGAAGTCTATGTTGAGTATCTTCTTCTGTCACTGCCAACCTTAATTTCTGAGACAGGGTCTTTCACTAAATCTAGTTGGCCAAGGAGCTCCATGGATCTTGCTGTCTCTGCCACCTCCCCTCTACTTAGGTTACAGACGTGTGCTATCATGACCAGAATTTGACATGCTGGCGATACAAATTAGGTCCTCAAGTTTGTAGGGCAGATACTTTATCAACTAAGCCATCTTCCAAGCTGTTATAAGAAATAAATATTTTTTAAAAGTGAGTAAGACAGAATCCAAGTAAAAGAATGAGAAATGTATGTGAGAAATATGAGAAAGAGCAATTTTTTATAAAGGGCTGGGATTATGATGTTATTGATAAGATGGTTTTTAGTTTAGTTGAGAGGTAAAGAAGTAATCTAGATTAGGGATACTAAATGGAAATACATTGATAGGTGAACAGTAAAGATTCTGTGTATAACCATACATTTCAGGTATTTAGACAAATATAGAATTTTAATATTATGTAGATACTAGCACACTAATTGGAATGAGTGACTTAAGTTTTCTATCCCTTCTGCCTGCCTTCCTCTCTTGTTATTCTCCCCTCCTTTCTTCCTTCATTTTCCAAATATTTACCAAGTTCCAACTGTATGCCAGGCACGGTTTTATCCACTTGAAAGTCAGTGGGGAGAAAAATAGATGAAAATCATGGCTTTCACTAACCAGCATTCTAGCAGGGAAAGATTTCCAATAAGCATGTAAACAGAATACACTGTATTCCAAAAGTAGATACAAATAGGAAGAAGGGAAGCAGGTTTCAGTTTAAGGAGGATAGGCAGCCATTAGAGGGTTATAACGGGAGCAGTGACATAATTTGACATAAACTGTTTTGAGATAGCTGGGGAAGGAAAGGGGGAAAATTAAATTTGCTAAGTTCCTATGTTACGATGTGTTTAACGTTGAAGTTCATTTTTCTTCATAATGTTAAGCAATTGTAAAGTCTTTAGTACAACATAATACAAAATTCACAAACTGCTCACTCCTAGTGAGTTACATATTTGACTTGTTAGATTAAATGTACCACTCACCAATGACTTGCAAACTTTAGTGTGCAACAGAATCACCTGGAGAACTTGTTAAAACAGATTGCTGGAGGCCACTCAGAGTTTCTGATTGCATCCATCTCAAGCAGAACCTGAGATTGCCATTTCTAACAACTTCCTTGCTGGATAAGGGCCTGTGTTTTCAGACCCACAGATCAAAGCCCTGTAGCACTGGTATGAGACTTACTGGTATGTGTAGAATACACATAGTCATATGTATGACTATAAACTTAGTGTTTTGTCTTCTGATATTCAGAACTTCTCATTCATCAATAGTGACAGTTTCCCTTTCCATGTTTATTCATCTATCACGAATTAAATGAAACTACATAAAAATGTGTATCTAGACTGCCTACTTGACTGTTTTAAAAGGCTGAGAGTGGAGCCTAAAGAGATGGCTCAACAGTTAAGAGAACTGGCTCTTCTTGCAGAGAACCTGCGTTCCGTTCCTAGCACCTTTTGCATGATGGTACAAAATAGCTGATAACTCCAGTTCCAGGGGATTTGATACCCCCTTCTGGCCTCTAAGAGCACCAGGCACCCCTGTGATGCACACAAGCAAAACAGTCATACACATAAAATTAAAATAAATAAACTAAATATCTGAAAGTGATAATGTTGCATCTTTGAAGAGGTAGAAAAATGTGCTACTAAGCTAAACACATTCATGATACAAAATACGTAAACCAGATAATTCCCATTATTATTAACACTCTGTTTTTCATTGCTACTCTGAATCCTCTCAAATCATTTAAAGGATTCCATCTTATCATTATTACAATGTATTCTAAAGAAGAGAAATATAATAAAGAAGGACTTGGAACATTCTGACATAATGACACTGTGGGGGATTGCATTTACTTCTTATATTTTTAGATTAGAAAGTATAAGGAGCTAAAGAATTTTGCTATGATTTTAGAACAGTGCATTTAGAGATATCTGACTGTTGCTGGAATGCTAAATGTATGGAATGAAATTGGCATATATGCTAAAATCTTCATGAAGTCTAAGAAATCATATATATATATATATATAAAGATTAAAGGGCAATTATTAGATATTTCTTGTATTGCTAATTATTACCATCAAGGGACATTTCTTCAGTTTTACAGCATTACATGTTTTCAGTCAAACACAGAGTTTTACCATGTTAATTTGATATAAATAAAAGGAGGGAATGAGGAGGAAAATATTTATAGGATAGTCTTACACACACAGGTAATATATGGACTCA
>LZPO01107893.1:473245-493103 GCA_001675575.1 Neotoma lepida
ATCATAAATGCTTTTTGAACTCATGGATTTATTCCTGTAAGAAATACTGGAAATTGACCTGTTATGCCCCCCAAATGAAAGATGAGTGCATATATAATTACATTTCATTCATATTTCAAATCCCAAACAAAACACAAGACAAAATAGGTCATATATACTCAGAATACATGATTTGTTAAATCTGTCATATTAGTTAAAGATGATTTCAGGATGTTAATGTCTTGCTATTCTAAACTTTATATGTAATAGAAATGATAGATCAATTTGGCTTGGATAATCCAAAACTGAAGTATTTGAAAATTAGACTTTGGGGAAGTTTTTGTTTGTCATATTTGATTTATGTCTGTGGAATATTCATGAACAAGTTGTTCAGAGGAGTATGCTATGTTTTTATTTTAGTTTAGTCTCTCTATGTACAATTTTACCTTTGCATTTCTGGAGCCGTATTGATTAATTCAATATATAGTTTTCTCTACATTAACAGAGACAATTTTAAGCACAAGAGATTATTTTAAATTGTTCACATTTGCTGTTTTCCACAGCTAAAATAATTGCAACATATACAAATTTTAAATGTCACCTATTGCTGATGAGAAAGTTTTGTATTTTACAAACGAAGATAATTTGGGGATTACTACAAATTCAAGATTTATATGTTTATTCAGAAAACTTGCGATATTCATGAATATAAGCCTTACTACTAAAGTCTGAAATGTTTCCAGGTATCCAGCAGAAACTACTAAAACTAAAATTATCTGTCTTTGTTCTTTATATTTTGTCTGTCTTACACATAGCAAGCACCAGTAACAATTTGTTGAGTGAATGAATATGAAAACCTTCATAGTTACTGGACAAAAAAATAGACTTTACTAATTTAAAATTATTTAATTAAAATTTTTATTTTATCTTATGTGTATGAGTGTTTTTGCATGCATGAATGAATGTTCACCACATGCATGCCTAGTGCCCAAGGAGGCCAAAAGAGGGCATAAGATACCCTACAACTGGAGTTATGGATGCTTATACACCACTATCCGAGAACTTCTGCAAGAACAGCTAGTTCTCTTAGCCACTGAGCTATCTCTCCAGGCCCATACTAAAAATTATTCATCCCATAGCAATGGTCCTCATGATACAGTTTTTTACATTTACATCTCCAACAGATTGCAGAATTCCTGTTCTTCGTTTGAATTTATTGTCTTGAGAGTCCTCTAAACATAGAGAAGCCAGGCTACCTGAAGTCAAAGAGCCAGAGCAATATAAAACACCTCAGCTATTGTTACTCCAACACCTCCTCTCCAGTATATTCACATCTGATCCCCTACATCCAACTGACTTCACTTCTACATGTCAACCGAAATCCAAATTCTCAGTAAAGAAAATTTGATGGACCTATTTTGGGTCACATACCCACCCTGCAGAGAGAGACTAACCGAGTCCTGTCAGTGAGGGCTCTATCAGAATCGTGTAATGTGGCCTCCTTATTGATGTAATATATTATGGTCATGTAAAACAAGATGGATAATAACCAAATAAAAACGAATTTTTCGTCTATTTTTTTGTGACAGGATCTTGTGTATCCCCTGCTGGCCTCCACATATCTATGCAGTAGAGGAGAAACTTGAATTCCTGAAATTTCTGATTGCACCTACTGAATGTTAAGATTGCAAGTGGTACACCCTCAAATGTGGTTTATGTGTTGCTGGGGATCAAACCCAGGGCCTTACTCTTGCTAGGCAAGGACTCTACCAACTTGGCTCCATCACCAGTCCAACATTCCTTTTTAAAAGTGGGGCTTCATACATCTACACATTGTGAACACAAAACCCCATTAGGGGAACTTTCGGGGATGAACTGGTGACCAATTAGAAAAGAGACCACGATTTCATGAAGTGCGGTCTGTAAAGATCATGTTCATTAAGCTCATAGTGTTTGAGGGGGAGCTTAAAGTTTAAGCTTTGAATGGGCAGAGATGAGTAAAAGGGAGTTTTCAGTCTTAAAAAAAAGTACAATTGGCTTGAGTTTGGGAGAGTATTATTTTAGCACGGCAGATTTTAGTCAGGTGGTTCCTACTTACCTGGAGGCACTGAGTTCTGGCACCAGTCAGTTCTTCTCCTGCCAAACTCAGTTTGTGCCAAAGTAATAAGGTCAAAAGGGGAGCTACAGCAAAGAACTAAATGATACATGTAGGATTCATTCCCTAGGAAATAGACTGCAAGAAAGGAAAGAGGATTAATCATATGTGAGTGCCTTTTATGAACCATACATTGGGCTACAAACCTTACATATCTGATCTTATTTTCACATCATAAGTCTATAAAATAATATCTATCCATATTTTACACTTGAAAGCTCAGTTCAAAGAAGCTAAATCAGTTACTCAAAATCACATACTGATTAATGGTAGGGTTTAAATTCAAAGTCAAGTTTAATATGTTGGGAGTTGGCTAAGCAAGTCAGATTGAAGCTAGAGTTCTGAATTTGGAACTAAGACAGTTTATAGTCATTTCTTCCATAAAGGAATGGGAGGATTAAAGAAATAGAGGGGCCTGAAAGCTTCATTCAAGTCATAAAACATACAAATAGAATAGGAAGAATCTATTCATGTGTATTAAAAAAAATCTGTACTCTTCATTTCTTTGATTCAAATGGACTCCAGCAGGAGAAATTATTCATACCAGTATTCAATGACTATAGATAACCAGAAATCATCTCAATTACAAGATACTAAAACATCTCAATGTACTGAACAGGAGAGTTTATGAACTCAAATACTAGAATGGGACACTTCCAGAAATACAGACAGTCAAAACTAGACAGTCAATAAGACACCACAATACATTGTACTCTATAGTTGTGTGACAAATTTCACAAGAACTTAACACCAAAATTGTACCATAACTTAACAGCTTGTCATATTATGTACATACATTCTGTGGGTCTAGAAGCCAGAAATGCCTAAACTTGGTCATTTTGGCTCAAGGTTTCTTATGAAGTTACAGATACCATTGGGTCTGAAATTCTCTAGATGTTTGACTGGGCCCTACATACTCATTTTCTAATGCAATTGATTTATACACATAAGTTAATGGTGGTTGGCAAGTACCTTCAATTCCTTACCACCTCATCATGAAACTGGTGAATTTTCCTCATGACTTGACAATCATCTCTCCCCAAAATGATAAATCAGGAAAAACTACAATGTCTTTTATAAATAACTTCACAATTAATACATTGTTATTTTCCCAATGTATTACAGATCAAATAAGTCAGCTCTCTTCAGTTATTTAAAAGACTGTGAATAGAAGTGAAAACCAGGACAGGAGAATGATTAGAAATGGTTTTGGAGGCTGGCTATCACACAAAGATATAGATCACATAGATTATTCTTCATTTTTAAATGGAGTGAAGCATCTATACAGCCATTTATATTTTCAGGAAGAATCTCACATTATAATAAATATGAAAGTGAAAATTTCCTTCTTGTACTTAATTAACATAATATCAATATTTTATGCAATCCAGCCCACCATGAAAAGAGCAGAAAAGTTGCTACTTTTGTCCTTATAATGGGAGAAAAAGTTGAATTAACTGAAAATCAGTAATATATCTTTAACACATCAAAGAATAGAATTCATAGCACAAAACAATGCTCCTCAAACTGGACAGAGACACAAAGATACAATTATAATTTATCAATGCTTAAAAAATAGCATAAAGACAACTAATCAACTAATTACTAGCAGCTCAGTGTGCACCAGTTAAAAAAATCTCAGGGACACTCTTTGTTAATTTTTTTTCTGAGATTTGTTTTATTATACATATGAGTGTTTTGCTTGCCTGTATGTATGTCTGCACATGCATCCCTGGTGTCCACTGAGGTCAGAATAGACGCCATATTGCCTGGAAATGGAGTGATGGATAGTTTGAGCCACTATGTGGGTGCTACAGACAGAACCCAGGTCCTTTGCAAGAACAGCATGTATGCTTAGCTACAAGCCATCAAATGTTAATAAATTTTACCTTTAGGATCCCTACTATGTTCTGGAGAAAAAGAAATCCCTTCCTGCTTCCAGTAGGAAGACAGAAAAAAGAACTTTTCAAAAATGTTTTCAGACCTTTCCCTATTCAATGAGGATAATTATTTAATTGGAGCCTAACCAACTTTAGAGAGAAAGGAAGGACATTCTAGCCTGCTCTAGCCATTGATGTGCAGAAGAAAAACATATAACTGCAGACCTTTCCCCCCCTTGACTTTCTAGGACACTGAAACAGATGCAGGAAGACTGAGAAGGTTGGATGAAAGTCATAGCCCAAATCAGAAGCTTATTAAAATGAATATCTAACTACAAGTTTGTAGAATGATTCCAATATACTATTGCTTTCACTGTCAATAGGACTCTTGTATACCATGGGAAGATCACAGAAAAACTAAACTGCATCTTTCAGACCTTCCATATTAAGAAACCTTCAGGAAAACCAAAAGATATCAAAGGAAACAAATTTTTCAGAAGAAATTTTAGCCGCTACAGTGGTTTGAATGAAAAATATTTCCTATAGGTGCATGTACATGAACATTTGATTTCTGGTTGGTGGCTATTTGGAGAAGTTATGAAATCTTTAAGAGATAGGGCCTTGCTGGAAGAAGTATTTCATTGAGGAAGGGCTTTAAGAGTCTCACTCTGCTTCCAGTTTACTCTCTGTGTTTGTGTTTGTGTTTGTGTTTATGGTTCAAGATGTGATATCTCAGCTTCTTGCTTCTCCTTCCTGCTGCCGTGCTTCCCATACAATTATGGACTTTCCCTCTGAAATCATAAGCCCTAATGCATTTTTTCATCCATAAGTTGGTTTTGGTCATGGTTGTTTATCAGCAACAGAAAAGCAATTTAAAAATTACTGAACTGTAACGCCTAAAACATGGTCAGATAAATGAAATATTTTATGTGAAAAGTCTACTTACATTTGGATTTATAGTAATATTTTTCATATTCAGAATTTAACAGAAAACTACAAAGCCTATTAAAACATGGATAATGAAGTTTCAGGAAACATAACAATGATTAGAAATGCACTCAGATAGTACAGAGCTGTTTTAGTCATAAGACAAGGAGTTTAAAACAGTTATGAGTAGTATGATAATAGCTGTAGGGAGAAAATAGGGCAACATGGAAGAACAGAAGTACTGAGTTCACACAAATAGAAGCTCTAAATATCAACACTAAATGCTAGAAATCAAAACTACTGTAACAGAAATGAAAAGTGTACCTAGTGTGCTCATTTATGAACTAGAAACAACCAATAAAAGAATAACAAATTCTCAAAATGAAATAGATTGGGAGGGGCATAAGAAAATACATCTAGTACTATAACATGTTTGAATAGCAAAATGTAACTTCAAATGTAGTCCACTGACTTGAGACCATGAAATAAATTATTATAAAGAAATCTTATACATCTCTTATTTTATTTTATTTTATTTTGTCATCTTTATTACTTTTAGGTATCTTTTCTTGTGTTTTCATGATTATTTAGCAGAAGGATTTGGAGAAGCTAGGTTTTCATTGTTGTTATTTCATTTTGTTTTGTTTTTATACATAGAAAACAGTTTTTGGATTAAATTTTGAATTCTTTATTTTTTATTTTATGTAAGGAATTAATTTCTGCCTCCAGCTTTGCCATTTCTTATGCCTGTTATTTGTAAGAGCTATCTACATTTTTATTTGGTGTTCTATTTTACCTAATCCTTATCTTAAATAGTTATATTATAATGATGATTCCTTTAGAATAGATAATATTTCACTAATTAAATTATTATCAATATCTGGATTTATTACATCATTTTAAAGAATAGCTTGCTTAATTTTAATTTTGATGTGGGAGGCTTTTACTTTCTTTGTAATTTGACAGAAATTAATAAATTACAATCTTCATAGAAAGTTTAAATATTAAACACAAGAATGATAATAATATATTATAATGCATTCCATTAAGAATAATCTGTGATTTCATAATGATACTCAAAAATGACATAAACAAATCTTTTCTTTGCAGATGAATCACAGCTAATGATACACCCACCAAGGTTAGAGTTGAATTAAATTATTAAAATTATTTTCTGCACATGATATTTCATACTTGTAATCTCAGCACTTGGAGAAGCTGATGTGGAAGTGCTAAAATTTCAAGACCAGCTTTGATTACATTGCAGAGCAATTTTGCAGTATGAAAGAAAAAGGCCCCCAAAGGGAGTGGCACTATTAGGAGGTGTGGCTTTGTCAGAGTTGGTATGGCCTTGTTGGAGGAAGTGTGTCATTGTGGATGCAGGCTTTGAGGCCTCATATGTGCTCAAGCCACGCCCAGTGAGACAGACCACTTCCTATTGCCTGTGCTAGATGGAGAACTCTCAGCTACCTCTCCAGCACTGTGTCTGCTTGAACGCCACCATGTCCTGCCATGATGATAATGGACTAAACTTCCGAACTGTAAGTGAGCCACCACAATTATAAGAGTTGTGATCCTGGTGTCTCTTTACAGCAACAGAAACCCTAACTATGACAGCAATGTATCAAAAAAATTAGTATTAAAGTATGAACTCAACCTAAGAAAGAGTGTACAATTTAAATCATGAGAGAAGACCATAAGGACTTTATTTTTCCTGATAAATGAACAGGATTTTAAGAAAAACATGAGCTACTTGGTGAAAAGAGACTGGTTTGCTCCAGGTTGCACTGTGACTACTTAGCATAGTGCTTAGCATAGAGAAATGGCTGCCAACTAAGTATGGTGGTTCATGACTTTAATTCCAACATTTGAGAAACTAAATCAGAAGGCTGGAGAGTTTGAGTTCAGCCTGGTATACCTAAGATGTGGTCTCAAAAGCAAAACAAAAAAAATTTATTTGGAATGCTTGGGCAGAATGATTATCAAATTTTATGTAATGCATATTTTTGTATATGCTGTCTTTTGTTTTATGAAAATAAAACACCATAAATATGAAATATATTGGAAGAAAAATTTAACAAATGTCTATGTATACTTATAAACTGGTATAGTTTCTCTCTGAACTTTTCTTTATAAGCATTACTGTGGTGGTTATATTGTGTCCCCCAAAATATTGTGCACCCTAATAAAACTTATCTGGTGTCAGAGAACAGAACAGCCACTAGATTAGACATAGAGGCCAGAAAAATGGTGGCACACATGCTTTTAATCCTAGCATTCCAGAGGCAGGTATCTATCTGGATCTCTGCGAGTTCAAGGCCACACTGGAAACAACCAGGCATGGTGACACACACCTTTAATCCCAGGACTTGAGATCTCATGTCTTTGCTTGAGAAAGACACAAGCCTTTAATCCCAAGAAGTAATGCCAGGAAGCAGAAAGGTATATAAGATGTGAGAACCAGAAACTAGAGCCCTCATAAGCTTTCAGGCTTTGAGCAGCAGTTGAGCTGAGATCCATTCAAGTGAGGACTCAGAAGCGTGAAGTCTGAGGAAACAAGATCAGCTGAGGAGTTGGCAAGGTGAGGTTGGCTGTGGCTTGTTCTGTTTCTCTAACCTTTCGGAATTTACCCCAATACCTGGCCTGATGTTTTCAATTAATAAGACAGTTTAAGATTCATGTTACACATTACCTGCTTAAATTTTGTGCAATTTTCTATTTGATATTTGCTCACATTTTTTTATATTTATTATGAAATGTGTTGTTGTAGGGAACAGAGGGCCATTAGGACCAGTTTATATTTAGACAACATGGCACTGATATGGATATTTGGCATTTGCCAAATTGGTAACTCTGCACTTCTGAGGGACTGTGAGTCACCCTCAAATGGCTGACACATGATATCTAGGAACTCCAAAAGTAAACACAGATGTTATTTGTTATATAATTATTCCTGGTAGAATGCCAGTTTTGTGTTGGTTTTATATAAATATGGCCTTGAGGTCAGAGGTGAGAGACTTTGATACTTTACCTGTGTGTTTGTCTGTAGGCCTGTGAGTTTACCTCTGTGTGCAAGTCTGAATATATACCATTGTTGACCTGTGTACAACTCAAACATGCAGGTTTATGCCTAGGTGCCAGCAAGTGTTTGCTTGCCTACAGGCCCATGTGATCGTAAATAAAGTATGAATTATATGTCTACATTCCTCCCATTCATGTCAACCTCTGGCCTCTTATGATCTTCCTCTGTTTCTGGCTTCAGAGCTTCGATCTCAGATTTGTATATGTAGTAGAGTATATGTAATGCATGTATACTGTTTTAATATGACAAAGTGAAGATCCATTTATACATCATAAAGTTCAATAATTATGCATTAATGATGTCTTCTAAAATTGCCTGTGTGTTCTCTGCATCACAACATATTTCTTAAGTTTTGTGTATTGTCCCTTGTGTTTCATTTAGAATGTGAAATCACAAATATGATTCATAAATATTATTTTCTTTAGAAAGTTATTTGCAAAAAATGAAAAATTTCTCTATCAGTTGACTCAAAAATCTTAGACTGAGATTACACAGGATAGTTTCATAGTGTTCTTTTCCCAAATGTTTAATTTATACCTAAGTGTTAAATTCCCAATTTAAACCCTAATTTTGTACATATTAAGTTATATTTCCTCTTTGAAATCAGTGGTTAATCTTCAGGGTAATACCTTTAAATTATATCAACTTTTATTTTCAAACAACTTTGATAATCTTTTCCTGTTGTAGAAAAGTAGGGAGTTCAATTCAACATATAGACAGAAGCAAGGACTTTCTGAAAAAGCCTTTGGTTGTTTACGAAATAAGGCCAACAAATGTCAAGTAGGGTATCATGAAACTAAAAGCTTCTATACAGTAAAGGAAACTATTAATCAAACTAAGAGGCTGTCCATAGAATGGGGGAAAATCTTTGCCAGCTGTAGACAAGACATAGGATTAGTGTCTAAAATACACAAAGAACTCAAAAAAATAAATAAATAAACACCAAGTAAGCAAACAGCCAGATGGAAAAATTGGGCATGGAACTAAACAAGAGTTCTCAAAAGACAAACGATAAATGGCCAATACACTGCCACTCTTACTCTATTTATCATACTGAAATTATTCCAAACATGACCAGTAAGAGCTTTTCATTGACTTGACTTTGTGACAATTTCATATAATTCTTTGAAGACTTTCTTCTCATACAATATTCTGCTTTTTCATAGTCCATCTATAAAATAGTTCATCTTTTGTATTCTTCAAGCCAAAAATTTTCCAATGAGTTCAATTTCCTTTGAAAGAGAATGGTATGTAGAATTATAGGCCTGGTTACTTATGGCACTCATGATTAGTCAGGTGGTTTTGCTTTGTCAAAACTATTCCAATGGACACTACGAGGAAATAGATATTTAAAGAAATCATGAGCTCACATGAAACTGTTGTTCCCTTAGTCTCATTCCATACTTGAATATTTCCTGGGGGGAAATTATAATTCAGTATTGGTGCTGTAATTAAAAGTGACTGGGGAGTTTGTTTCTGAAATCATAAGCTTCCATACTGTATCATTAAAAAAAAGATCTGAGAGACACATGATGGTACAGACCTATAATCCCCAAACTGAGCATGCAGAGGAAGGAAGATCACAAGTTGAAGACCAATCTGGGCTAAATACTGAAGGGCTGTCTCTTCTGAAAAAAAAAATGTTGATTGATACAGGAGAATCAAGCTATTTTTGACCACATCCAATAAACATGGTTTCTCAATTTATTGGTAGTGCAATGCTCACTATGCCTATACGATTTCTTACACATATTCCTGGAATCTAATAAAGTTTTGCCATCTTATAATGGGAGTGGAGGGTGTCTTCTGACTTTTTTTCCTGCTCTTGGGACCCTTTTCCTCCTACTGGGTTGTGTCATCTAGCCCTGATGTGAGAGTTTGTGCCTAGTCTTGTTATGCTGTGTTCAGTTGATATCACTGAGAGTCCTGTTCTTTTCTAAAGGGAAACAGAGAAGGAGTGGATCTGCAGGAGAGGAGAAAAGGAGGACTGGGAGAAATGGAGGGAGGGAAATTGTAGACAGGATACAATGTATGAGAGAGGAATTTTAAAAAGGACAAAGAAAAAGTGTAGTTTCAAAATTCCTGAGGCTCTTGTGTATTCAAAATTCTTTACTTTGTATATATGCTGGGTTTTAAAAGCAAATTATTTTTCATTTGAAATAAAGTCCAATTGTTATGACTGTAAGAAAATTAAAGCAACTAAGAGGAATATTAAGTTATTTTATATCACAGTACAAAAGAAAGGAAAAAGGCAAATGAAATTGCATTTTAAAATGAGGGTTCTTATCTGACCAGTAAAATTAAAAAGGACTCAGCTACTGGCCATGAGAATGGTGGCAGCTATATGAAGTATATTGCGTGAAACAAAAGGAATTGGGAACTACATTCTCAAAAGTATAACAGTAATTAAATGGAAGCCTTTATTGAATTCTTTCTTTTTCTGTACTTAAATAGAAAACAACCATCAAATTTGTTTACAGTGCAGGCATGTTTTCACAGAAGATTGCTGATTGTTTTTAGCAATCTTTTCATTACTTTATTATACATAACAACTTATTTGATTGTGACAGGGGACAATCAAAAGAAAGGAATTGAGTAGAGTCCATTTTTTCTGTCACCGAATGAAACAAATTGAATTATTAGCTGGATCCCTCGTGATTAACAGCTCCTCAAATTACTAGTTTGTAATCACAGATAGACAGGAGATAAAGGTAAACTTCTCTAATCATTGCTGTACAATCAAGGGCTAGTAAGGCATCCTGCTGGGGGAAGCTCCATTGATGGCTTCACTCATCACCTGATCCTAGACTCTCTTCCTGTGGTAAGCCTTATAGTATCTACTCAAAGTGAAAAGGCAAAGTATAACAGTCAAAAAAATAGAAATTAACAAAAACTAGGTAGAATGATTTTGAGGCTGGAGAAGTTTGAAAAAACAAAAGATCCTGATATCCCTAATTATATGTGTAACATACATTCACATAAGCAATCTAGCCAATGTATGTTAACTGATAGCTTACGTTTTCAAAATTAATATGTTGCTCTTTCCTCCTTTAACCCAAATTCTGTATGAAGTAATAAACAAAATATCTTGAGAGGTACACTAACATTTTGCTAATAGATACATTAAGGAAAATATTTCTTTATAACAGCTTAATTATATCTGCAGAGAAACATATATATAGTAGGCAAATTTACATGAGCCTTCCTCTAGATTATCTGTCACCTTACATACACATATGAATCCCTTTGGTCAATGAAATGGGAATCTTTCTTTTTTGACATTAACACATAATTCTGTATGGTTAATCAGCACAGTGCTGTGCAATTATATCTACTAACACAGAGAAATGATTGCATTCTTCAAAGAGGATAATTGTGGAAAGAAAAACAAAACAAAACAAAAAACCCTGACAAATAGAAATACTCAAGAATTCTGCAACAAATTTGGTCCAGTATTTTGTCCCTTTTGTAGGTCATATTGAGTGACAAATGATGAGAACATATTTGTTAATGTTCATGATAGTAGTAGAGTGCTCCTGTATTTCCATGTATTACTTCTTTTTTTATTAAGAAATTTTTTCCATTCATTTTACACACCAATTAAAGATACCCCTCTTCCCTCCTCCCACTCCTCCAGCCTCCCCTGCCCAACTCACCCCCCATTCCCTCCTACAAGAAGGCCAGGCCTCCCATGAGGAGGCACATCCAGTAGAAGCAAGTTTAGGCCCCTCCCCCTTCCTCGAGGCTGCACGAGGTGTCCCATCATAGGTAGTGGGCTCCAGAAAGCCCACTCATACACCAGGAATGGATTCTGATCCCACCGCCAGGGGGCCCCCTAAGCAGATGAAATTACACAACTGTCTTGCCATGCAGAGGGCCCAGCCCAGCCCTGTGCAGGCTCCACAACTGTTGATCCAACTTTCATGAGTTNCCACTAGTTTGGTTTGGTCATTTCTGTAGGTTTCCCTGTAGTGGATAGCTGTTTTGGCTTTGGCCTTGGGACACTGTCCCTACAGTGACAACAGGTAACTGCAACACCTGCCTAAGACCTCCCCCTTGGGCGTAGCTCAGGGAGACCCCCTTAAGACTCAAGGTGCCTACGTGTTTACCCCTTTCTCCTCGCTCTGCTTCTGGATCAATCACGGTCTTGGATGCTGAATTGGATACCAAGCCAGAGTTCTCCGCTGTATTGTTTCTCCTCTCTCCCAGTTCCAGTATCTGATCCCTCACCTACTCTGTAAGTTATCCTGAAATAAAACTATCTTGATTGCTAGCTAATCTATGTGGGATTTGCCTTGTTAATTACAATAAAAACCTGGCGCCCAACATGGGGCACAAACCCACGACCCAGGGATTAAGAGCCCCATGCTCTACCAACTGAGCTCCCAAATGTTTCTTTTTTCTCAGGGTTATGAATGGATGGTTGTAGGGTTGGGGGTGGAACAATAATTTTTGGACTCAGTGTTCTCTTTTAGAAAAGAAAAAGGAGAATGTATAAGTATAGGGTATTAAGGTAGATTATTGTATGTACTTGTAAACTAATTCAGTAAAATAATCAGCCTTAGAATATTTACACTGATATTGATTCTTGTATATTGATACAAATGCAAACTTATTATATTCCTATTTTAAGATAATTTGTATATTGATACAAATACAGAACTATATTTGTTGTACATATATTTTGTACAATACTTCTGCTTGAAATATTTTGTATATTGATACAAATATAAAATTATATTTGTTATACTGTATGTATATTATACCTCTGTTTAGGATATTTTGTATACTGATATATATTCAGGATTATTGTTATATTGCATATTGCGCTATACATACATTCCTTAACCTCTGGTTAAGCTATTTTGTGTATTGTCACAATCTTGAGGTCATTGTCCTTACGGTACATCTGCTTACAAACTGTTTGTTTTGTTCTGTGACGCCTTAGTCCTTAAGTTATGTTAGTAGAGAAGACTTACTGAGTTATAGTCACTCATGCTTCTCATTTTTATAGTTATGTTAGTTAGATTCTCCAGACTTACAGAAACATATTTCAGATGGATAGGTAATCTTCAAATACTTCATAGACCTGGAGAATATGGCATTTAAATGTTTTGATAACTTAGAATTCTGTTAATGTGAGACACAATTGCTCCTGGCAGCACTGATCTGATCCCGAGAGAATGTTGGGCTTCTGAGACATTTCCATTTGGAAATTTGTCTTCTTCTTGGCACAAAAAAATGGCCTATTGGGCGAAGAACTGCCCTTGCCTCAACTGCTGACAGTACAAATACTGTCCCGTTGATACAAGCAGGACACAAGAAAAAGCGACTATTGAACTCTGCCAAGACAGGTTAAGATAGCCTTTCAAAAAAACCTGCTTCTGAAAATGGTTTGACAGATACTCTAGGCTTGTAGCCAATCTGAATGCACCAATGATAAAGAGAGATTCTAGGTGACTGTCTACCAGCTGTCTCTGTCTACTCTCGCAAGACTTCCAAAAGTTGCTTGGAGCCTTCTTCCCTTTCTCAGGTGTTATTATACTCCTTCTCAGGTCTTTGATGGAGTTGAAGATTAGATAGTTACAGTTACAATCTTCATGTATCTCAGATAGAACTTATTAAGTATTGGATTCAGGTTCTTCAGGATAAGACATCTTTTGGAAAGATCTCCATGACATGCCATTTACTTATGCTCCAAACTCCTCTGGATTTTAGTATGTGTTTCTTGTTTGGTAGTATTCTTGTTGATGTAGTTTGTCTTGTCTAGGTTATTATCTCTTATTCATTCTGGATAATATTTGGTATTTATTCTTATTGTAAATAGTTTTTTTTTATTAGGTTAGAACTTTCTTATTTAGACAAAAGGGGGGAGATGTAGTAGATAGCTCTTTTGGCGTTGGCCTAGGGACACTGACCCTACAGTGACAACAGGTAATTGCGACACCTGCCTAAGACCTTCCCCTAGGGCATAGCTCAGGGGGAGCCCCTTAAGACTCAAGGTGCCTACATGTTTGCCCCTTCCTCCTCGCTCTGCTTCTGGATCGATTGAGGTCTTGGATCCCAGATTGGATACTAAGCCAGAGTTCTCCACTGGATTGCGTCTCCTCTCTCCCAGTTCCTGTATCTGATTCCTCACTCATTCTGTAAGTCGTCCCCGAAATAAACTATCTTGATTGCTAGCTAATCTACATGGGATTTGCCTTGTTAATTACAATAATATTTCCCCATCATGATCTTGATGTACTTGCTCATAGAATCCCTCTTCTCTCTCCCCTACTGGACTCCTGGAGCTCTGCCTGGTTCCTGGATGTGGATCTCCACAACTGCTTCCATCAGTCACTGGAGAAAAGCTCTGTGATGACCGATCTGATTTCTGGGGCAAGCCAATTCAGTTCGGGCACCCTCTCCACTAATTCTAGTAGTCCAAGTTGGGATCATCCCTGGAGATTCCTGGAAACTTTCCTAGCACCCGGTTTCTCTCTATCCTCATAATCTCTCCCTCTATCATGGTATCTCTTTCACTGCTTTCCCACTCCATTCCTGTGCCAGCTCTACCATCCTGTTCCCTTATGTTCTCATCCTCCATCCCCTACCCTCCATTGCCCACCACTCATCCCCAGTTTACTCATGGATAGCTCATCTATTTCCACTTCCCAGGGTGATCCTTGCATCCCACTTTGGGTCTTCCTTGTTAGCTAGCTTCTCTGGAGTTTTAGGTTGTAGTCTGATAGAATAGAAAGTAGGAAGCTGTCTTGAATGCATTGGCACAGGAGACTACTTCCTGAATATAAAACCAGTAGCACAGACACTGAGAGCAACAATTAATAAATGGGACCTCCTGAAACTGAGAAGCTTCTGTAAGGCAAAGGACACAGTAAATAAGACAAAATGACAGCGTACAGAATGAGAGAAGATCTTCACCAACCCCACATCTGACAGAGGGATGATCTCCAAAATATATAAAGAACTCAAGAAACTAGACATCAAAATAACAAACAATCCAATTAAAAAATGGGCTACAGAGCTAAACAGAGAATTCTCAAAGGAAGAATCTCAAATGACCGAAAGACATCTAAAGAATTGCTCAACATCCTTAGTCATCAGGGAAATGCAAATCAAAACAATCCTGAGATACCATCTTATACCTGTCAGAATGGCTAAGATCAAAAACACTGAAGATAGCTTATACTGGAGAGGATGTGGAGCAAGGGGAATACTCTTCAACTCTTGGTGGGAGTGCAATCTTGTACAGCCACTTTGGAAATCAGTATGGCGGTTTCTCAGAAAATTGGGAAGCAATCTCCCTCAAGACCCAGCTATACCACTCTTGGGCATATACCCAAGGAATGCTCAATCAAACCACAGGGACACATGCTCAACTATGTCCATAGCAGCATTATTCATAATAGCCAGAACCTGGAAACAACCTAGATGCCTGTCAACTGAAGAATGGATTAAGAAAATGTGGTACATATACACAATGGAGTACTACTCAGCAGTAGAAAACAATGACATCATGAAATTTGCAGGCAAATGGATGGAACTAGAAAATATCATCCTGAGTGAGGTAACCCAGACCCAGAAGGACAAACATGGTATGTACTCACTCATAAGTGGATACTAGATGTAAAGCAAAGGATAACCATGTATTACTTCTTGATAAATAAGGTTTATTAGTATCATATTGGAACCAGATGTAAATTCAAATAAGTTAGCTTGTGGCAGTAAACTATATGCTTCTAAGAAAATGATTTTGATATAGGCAGGCAGAGTTTCCCTGTCATGGACTGTTCAGAGTCATAAAAACAAATGAACATGTATGTTCACTGTGGTGGTTTAAAAGAAAATGCCCCTCAAAGGGGGTGGCACTATTAGGTATGGCTTTGTTGGAGTAGGTATAGTCTTGTTGGAGGAAGTGTGTTACTGTGGGGGGAAGCCTTTGAGGTCTCCTGTGCTCAAGCTATGCTCCGTGTAGCAGAGTTCAATTCCTGTTGCCTACAGATCAAGCTGTAGAACTCCCAGCTCCTTCTCCACCACCATGTCTAACTGTATGCTGCCATGTCCAACCATGATGATAATGGACTAAACCTTTGAAGCTGTAAGCCACCCCAATTAAATGTTTTCCTTTATAAGAGTTGCCATGGTCATGGTGTCTCTTCAAAACAATAGAAACTCTAACTAGTGAAAAGGGAGTTAAGAGGCCAAGGAGATGGCTCAGCAGGTAAAGGTGCTTGCTTCCAACCCTGGCAACCTGAGATAGATTCCCTAGTATCTACATTGTAGAAGGAAAGAACAGACTCCCAGAAGTTGTCCTCTGATCTCAAAAGTTGTTCACACAATAAATACATACATATGTGTGTATATACATTAACAAAAAATATAATTTTTAAAGGTTTTTGACTAAAGCAAAGGGAGCTAAAGGCTTTTGTTTGGGACATTCATGAAAAATAAAAGAAACGTGTCTAGATTCAGAGTCCACACTTGACTGATAGAAAGTAGATAGCAAATTGGGAATAATCAGTCTACAAGCAATTTATTACAAAGAAAGAACAACATTTGCCTGTACAGGTCAGATTCAAAGCATGCTCACATTACCTTTCTTTGTCACAATTTCTTTGTTATTTAAATTTTTTCTCTATGAACAATAGTCACTTTCTCTAATTCTATATTAAAGATACAACCTTTTATACTCTGACTGGGAAAACTTTGCATTTATGAATTTTCTTGAGAAGAAAGAATTTATATATAAATAATACATGCACAAAATGTTGAATCATACTGCATGGAAACATGAATGGCATATCCAGGTATTCTTGTATTCCTTCTAGTATTTAAAAGCTTTCTTTTTTTTCATTTGTTCAGTACCAAAATGTCTTAGTTAGGGTTTCTATTACTGTGATAAAACACTGTGATCAAAAGCAGCTTGGTGAGGAAATGAATTATTTCAGTTTAGAACTTGCAGGTCACTGAGAGAAGTCTGGGCAGGAACTCAAGGCCAGAACCTGTAGGCAGTAACTGAATCAGAGACCATAGAGGAGTGATTCTTACTGGCTTGCTTCCCATGGCTTGCTTCCCACGACTTGCTCCTCATGGATTGCTCAGGGTGCTTTCTTCTAGCAGGAAGACCACGTGCCTGGGGGTGTCACTATTCACAGTGATCTGGGCCCTCCCACATCCATCATCAGTGAAGAAAATACACACACAGGTTTACCCACAATGATTTTTGCTCTGCCCATGACCTTGGGCTATGTGGCCCAAAGGAGGCAATGCTTCCTGTCATTGTACATGACCTCTTATAAGGCGCTGGAGAAAGGTCACATGCCATTTCTCCCTGCTCCTGCCTGTAAGGTGGATTCACTCCTGGTCAGATGAGAGGACAACTTCAGCTGTCTACTCCATTCTGTATTCGTGAGTGTATTTCCTCAATTTATATCTTCATAAATTCTGTTACCCATTTAATAGACTCATGTGAATTGATCATAATACTTGCCTACAGACCAATCTGGTGGGGGCATTTTCTCAATCAAGTTTCCCTCTTCCCAAATGACTCTATTTTGTGTCAAGATGACATAAAACTATACAGCACACAGAGTTGCTGTGATTAACAAACAAATAAAGTACACTTTACTTTCCAGGTGACAGCAAAAAAAGCCATCAAGACAGGCATTTGCTATTATAGGAAATGGACTTGCCAACTTTTGATTGGTATTTATTAAAAGTTTTCTTCAACAGTACAGAAAGGTAGTGCATGGAGAGACAGCTCAGTGGCTAAGAGCACGGTCTTCTCTTACAGAGGATCAAAGTTCAGTTCCCAGCACTCACGTGGCAGTTCACAGCGATCTGTAACTCTAATTCTGAGGGATCTGATACTCTTTTCTGGACTCCTTAGACACTGAGTGCACACAAGTGGTATACAGACATTCACAAAAGTGGGACACAGTCATACATTCAGGCTAAATTCCTATATACATAAAATAAAAAATAAATTTAAAAAATAATACTGAAATATACAAATAAAATAGCTCAATAATTAATTATGTTATATATATTTTGTAAAATTAAAGGTGAAACACTGAAAATTTATTTAGACATGGTAAGTATTAAGAAAGTTCTTTCTTCTGGTGAATAAACTAGATGATCTGCTGAGTTTCTTTATTATACATTTTACACTCATTCCTAGTTATTTACCATAGTGTTGCCATTGTAAATAGAGTAATACAATACATATATTAATACAGATTCCACTCCCTTAACTGAACTCTTGCTTTCTGACAGTGTTCTCAGTTCATTCTCTTGTATTTTCCATTAACACAATTCTACCATCTGCAATAAATAATAATTCCCTTACCTCCTTCAAAAGATTATATATGGATATTCTTCATCTTATGAAAGTGTATGTTTTTTATTGAGTAAAATATTAGATAATAGCAGAGCTAAGTTTTAGAGAAATGATTGCTGTATTTCCTTATGATATTGAATTTGAGGCTGAAGTAAATATAGTTAATCATGTTAAAGAACTATTGATTTATTCTTATTGAGTTGTTGAAATAGAGACTTGTCATCGAATTTTGTCAAATGCCTTTTCAGCATCTATGGAGATGAGCATATAATTTTCTTCTTTGATCAATTAATATCATTGATTATTTAAATAGATCTCAAGACGATGGTGCAGTCTTGGTTCTTACAAAAAAAATAAACCTTACTGGTTTGCATGTATAGTTCATAAAATATACTGTGGGATGATTTCACCAATATTTTATTTGATATTCCTTTTCAGTAGCTTTCTATTTGTTTGTTTTGAGACAGTCTCATTAGCTTCAAAATCCCGAGAATCACTATAGAACCCAGTCTGTACTCAAACTTTTGATTTTTTTTCCTCCGCCTCCAAGGTACTAAGATTATAGATGTGTACCACCATACCTGGTACTCAGCTAACACTGTTTGTGTGATTTTGTTGTCGTGTATTTCATCCAAGATATTACTCATATGCTATAAAATCTAACTTTTAAAGTATACAATTTAGTGACTTTCTTAATTAAAAGCACAGGATGTACAAACACAACTACTGATTCCAGAATATTTCTCATCATGCCAATCCACTATCTATAGAATCTGATACCCACTATGTTCCCTTCTCTTTGCATAAATTTGCTTGTCCTGGATAATTCATGTACATAGAGTCATAATATATGGGGCCTTTGTGTTTGACTTCCTTCTTTTAGCAAGTTTTTGGGATTCATCCATGTTTCAGCACGTGTCATTATCTCATTCATTGCTGCATAATGTTGCATTGTGTAGATGCATCACACTAATTTATGCATTCACCCATTGATGGACATTTGCCTTGTTCACACAGTATGGCTGCATGAACAATGCTGCTGTACTTTTTACATAGAAATGTTTGTAAGGACATGGTTTTCTATTTACTTGAGTAGAATACATAGAATACTTGTGAATACATAGAAGTAGAACTCTTGCATTATTTGTTAGTTGTGTGGGTTTATTTTATCATTTTTGCAGAATTTTCAAATTGTTTTTCAAAATGTCTATATGATTTTAAAGGCCTAATAGTTATGTTTAATAATTTCAATTTCTTTATATACCAGATAGCATTTGTAATTGCCTTGTCTTTTGAAATTTAGCCATCCAAGTGGGTTCACAAAATATGGATTTTATAACTCTTGGTTCTTAATGTGTTTTCATGTGTTTATTCATTTCTGGTGTTTTTGAAGAAATAATTAAATTTCTTTGCTATTTTTAATGAAAAGGCTACTTTCCCTTTTCTGGTCTAAAATTGGAGTCTTTGTTTTAGATGTATTATTTTGCAAGTAC
>LZPO01107893.1:493212-519902 GCA_001675575.1 Neotoma lepida
CTCACTTGGTAGCCCAGGCTGGCCTAGAACTCACAGAGATCCGCCTGCCTCTGCCTCCCGAGTGCTGGGATTAAAGGCGTGTGCCACCACCGCCCAGCTCACTTTTACTTTCAATTTAATAGAATACAATTTAACTATTCCATCTTATTGCCTGTTATAGGTGCAATATGTCTAATACAAGGTCAGAAAGTCTGCTATATTTTCTTTCAGAAGTTTATAGCTTGCCTCCTGTCGGGGGTCTATGCCCCACTGGGAACTTAGGTCTTCTGCAAAGAGACGGCCTGGGAATGAGGAAGGGTAAGTGCATGCTGTCCGCCCATTTCCCAGCCTTCCTTTCCGGAGACAATCAGACGTGACTGGGAGTCATGTCAAGCAGGAATTCGTTTATTAAAAATCAGCAAATCCCCTTTAAAGCATAAAATCACAAGGCTGGGAGGGATCGATGCCCTAATGGGCCAATCAGCTTAAAGGTCACCCAATCATTCACCTGATCTATGTTGTGGACAACTGTCTACAAAGGGGGATCGTGTGTTGGCATTATCTCTCCTAATTTGAAGCTTTGATTGCATTCCCCTGCAAACAACCTGGGTTTCTCCCTCCCCACCTCCACTGGCACATGGCTCCACAGGCCCCCACAGATTCCCCGTTTTTGTTTTATGCCCACCTTGTTTTAGGTTCAGGTGTAAGGCACCTCTTATGAGGTTTGCCTATGGCACCTTGGTTTAGGTTCACCTTATGTTTGGGGGGAATCCTCAGGGTTGAGCCTGTCATAAGCAGAGAGCCTTGAGCTGTTAAAACTATTGGGCCTAACAAGGAGATTGGGCCCAACAATGTTGCAGACAACTCTGGGGGACCCATTGGACCTTGATGCTATCCCTTTATCTTATCCAGTAACCTGTCCCAGTTTGTTTACACACCCATTGAGCACAGTCAGGCCCCCATTACACCCCCATTGAACACAGTCACGCCCCCATACATATGAGAGCATCCCAGACTCTGGAGGTCAGGGACATGTGGTGGGCTGTATCCATTTGCCCCATTGCGTTTGTTAAATTTTTATTTTCATTCTTCATCTTCTATTATTTCCTGGACCCACTGATTATTTAGGATGAGTAGTTTAATTTCCTTTTCTTTTCTTTCCTTTCTTTCTTGCTTTCTTTATTTCTTTTTGTGTGTATGTTTGGTTTAGGTTGTTTTGTTTTGTTTTGTTTATTGGTTTTTGTTTGTTTTAGTTTTCAAGTGTCCTCTTGTTATTAGTTTCCAATTATTTCCACTTTGGTTAAAAACCATGCTTTAGATGATGTCACACATTTTGTGTATAGCCACAATTGTTTTATGAGCTAACATGTGCACTTGCAAAATATATATTTTGTTACTGATAATCTATGGATTGCTATAAAGTATAATTGGTTTATAATATTGAACAAGTATTTTGCTTCATAGGTGATTATCTATACTTGTGTGATATCAATCCTCAATTAATGTTGAACTATTTCTATCAATTTTAAAAATATTTAGGATTTCAATTTTAGGTGCATATGTACTTACAAGTGTTAGGCCCTTTTAATGGATTGCTTCAGTTTTCATTACAAAATGTCCCCCTGTATCTTTTAAGAATTTTTGCCTGGTATTAGACAGTCATTCCAGCATTATTTTGCATCATGTTCTAACAGTATGTCATTTTTTTTCTATCAATTTACCTTGAATTTTTTGATGTTTATGAATCTAAAATCTGTCTTTTATAGACATCACATAATTCAGTCATTTAAAAGTTGCATTTTGTCAATGTCAGCCTTTGAATGGTAGAATGTAATCTATTACAACTCAAGCTAGCACTAATAAGGCGGTCTTTATATCTGCCATTGGTTTTCTATATGTCATGTCATTTTGATTCTTTATTCTCCCATGACAAGTCTTTTCTTGTAAATTGACATTTTAGTGCACAATTTTAGTTCTCTTGTCTTTTCATTGTGAGTGTTGGGTTATATTCTTAGTGGTGTTCTGAAATTTCCCTTGGCATCTAAAACTATTTTATTTTATTTTTTCTGAAGATGCACATGCACAAAACACAGATGAGTCATTTCCATCATTTCTGAACCACCTCAACTATGAGTTATGCAAATACCTGTCAAGTCATAAATCTCTGCCAACTTTAGGGACTCTGGTGTTCTTTTATCACTGTGTTCATTTCCCAGCAATCTTCTGAATCTTTGGTCAGCAATATTCTATTCTCTATGTCACTGTAACACCTCAACTACATTTTTGTTTCAGATTAATAGTAATTAAATTACAAAAAGATGAAAACTTGTTTATGTGTGCTTCATTTCCTGTCTTCTCTCTTAAACTGTGGTTTTCATAAACATTATATCTATATATACTTGTATGTCCATGAAGTGAGTTCATTGTAGTTAACCATAGTCAATGAATCACAGTGAAATTTGCTTCTCTTACCAGTGTAAGTACCTTTATTAGTTCTCTATTTCCTCATGTGGAGCAAAATCATTTTATTTGCTTTGAGAACTTGTAACTGAAAATTTTATGAGTCAACTTGACTGCAGCATGGGGTGACCAGATTAAATATTTGTGGGTGTATCTTTATTATTGTTTCCAGATGAGATAAGCATTTGATTCTGTGGAATGAGTGAAAAAGACTGTTTTCCCAGTGTAGGTAAGTACATCTACAGGGACCTAGAGAGGATAAAAGGAAGAGGAAATTTCCTTTCTTTGCCTGTCAGCATGACAGAAGACATTTTCCTTCTTCTGCCCTCTACTAAAACTTTAATCATTGGTTCTTTAATTCTCACCAGTACATCACTGGCCTTCCATGATAAATCATGAGCTGTTTCAGTCCCTGTAAATGAGTGAATCAATTCTTTACTTAGAATTTATTTGTGTGTGTAAACATTGTATTGTTTCTTTTTGTGGGGAATAGTGAGGTACACATATTCCCTTTAGTATTTCTTATAGGTCAGTTTTCATACTCAAGAATGTTTTTTCTTTTTCTAGGAATGCCTTACATATTAACAACTATTTTTGTTTGTTTTGTTTTGTTTTAATTAGTTTACAAAATAACAGGTTTTCTAATGGCTCTTCAAGCATACTTCATGATGGATTGTTGAACCCTTACTACTCCACCCATTTTCCTGCCCCCCACCATCTGCTTTGAATTTGTCTGGAAATATTCTTATTTCTCCATCTATTATCATAGGTAGTTTTACTAGATGAAACAATCTTGGTTGACAAGTATTTGCTTTCAAGGCATATATCATGACATGATTTCATGTCGATGAAAACAAATCCAATATTATTCTGACATTTCTGCCTCTGTTAGTTGGCATTTTTCCTCAGAGCTGTGGTTCTCAACTGGTGGGTCATGACACCTTTTGCAAAACATCTCCAAAAATATTTACATTGTGATTCATAACAGTAGCAAAACTACAGTTATGAAGTAGAAATAAAAATAATTTTTATATTTGGGGGGTCACCATAACATGAGGAATTGCATTAAAAGGTCACAGTATTAGGAGGGTTGAGAACCACTGCCTTATACGTCTTGGTATTGCCTCTTTCCCATTCATTTGTGACATCTTGACTATAATATGTCATAGAGAGGTTCTTCTATGGTTATGTATATTTAAGGTTCTAATATATTTTTGTTTGGGATATCTATTACTCTAGGTTTTGGAACTTCTGAGCTTTAAGTATGTTGACTAGCTTATCTATGCCATTAGTTTTTATATTGGTTCCTTCTATTCCATGGATTCAAAGATTTGGTGTCAAAGGTGCATACCAGACTTCTTGGAAATTTTGGTCATGTTTATCAATTTATATATGCCTCTATGTATTATTATCTCCACCATGTCCTCCATCCATGAAATTGTTTTTACCTGGTATTGTCTGTTTATGGTGTTTTCTACACCTTATTTATGTGACTGACTGATCCTTTCATTTCCAAAATTTCTATTTGGTTCCTTTTCAATGTCTCAATTTCCTTGCTGATTTTTTCCTCAATATTTTAAAAGATTTTTTCTCTAAGTTATTGATCTTTTCATCTACTTTGATAACTTTCTTGTCTATGTCTTGAATTGATTTTGTAAGTTTCTTTTCCCAGTCTTAAATTCTTTGTTTAAGTAGATCCTCTATTTGATCTTTGAACTTTTTTAATAGAACTTCTGAGGGGAAAGGGGAAAGGAGAGATACCTGTGGGGTGACTGGCTCTCACATAGCACAGGCCCTCAGATGACAGTGTTATAGTCCAAAGGGGAAGGAGAGTGGAGGGCTATGCATGGAACAATCTGGTACTCTGTGCAGGTCCTTAGACTGCAGGGTTATAATCCCAGGGAGGACAAAGGTAGGTCAATCTGTGTTGTGAGTAGAAATTTGATGTAGGTTGTCAAATGACATGCAGCTCATCTTTGTTGAATATGAATATATATATAAAATAAAATGCATAAGATATCTAGAATTCATTGGTTTTGTGGTCTTTAATAGTTTGATTTTAGTAAACTTCCCTTTATAAATCTATTTTTAATGTATTTTGTGTGTGCATGTGTGTGTGTGTGTATATATATATATATATATATACACACACACATGTATATGCAAGTACATGCATGCTACAGAACATGTAGAGTGGTCAGAAGACAACCTGTAGGCATCAGTTCTTTCCTTTCACTATATGGGTCTGGGAGATCAAACTTGGGTCATCAGGCTTGGCAGCTAATTTTTTTACCAAATATGGTGATTTGAATGTGAAGTTCCTGTAGGTTGATATATTTTATTATTTGGTCCTTAGTTGGACCTGTCGGTGATTTGAATGAAAATGGCCTCCATAGGCTCATAGAGCATGGCACTATTAGGAGGTGTGGCCTTGTTGGAGTAGATGTGGCCTTGTTGGAGTAAGCATGTAACTGTGGGGGTGGGCTTTGAGGTTTCAGATGCTCAAGCCAGGCCCAGTGTCACTCTCTCTTCCTGCTGCCTGAAGATCCAGATGTAGAATTCTCAGCTACTTCTCTAGCACGACATCTGCCTGCATACTGCCATGCTTCCTGCCCTGACAAATAACGGACAAAACCTCTGAACTGTAAGCCAGCCACAATTAAACATTTTTCTTTAAAGGAATTGCCATGGTTATGGTGTCTCTTCACAGCAATAAAAACCCTAAGACAATCTGTGAAACTGTTTTGGGAAGGGTTAGGAAGTCTGGCCTTGTTGAAGGAGGTTGGCTTTGAGGTTTCAAAAGTCTACACCATTTCCAGTTATCTCTCTCTGCCTCATGCTTGTGGATCAGACACAAGCTCTCAGTTATTGCTTGAGGACCATGCATGCCTGCGTGTTGCCATGTTCCTTGTCATGATAATAATGGACTCACTCTACGAACTGTAAGGGCACAATGAACTCTTTTATGAGCTGCCTTGGTCATGGTGTCTCATCACAGCAAAAGAAAAGTAACTAAGACACAAACTGAGCTCTTTAGCATCTTTTCTGTATCAGGTCTGCAGATATTATAGTTCATATTATATTTGAACACTAAACTCTTTTTTCAGTTAATTTGGTTGTCAGGTAATGAATGATTGGACACTTATTTCCTTTCATTCACAGCTCTGATAAATTTTCCAGGGCTTTTTGAGGGACTGCATTTACATTATCATATATACCTTCAATATCTGTTCAGTAGTTGGCAATGGTTCTTTAGTCTTGACTTCCTCCTGTGGAGACAAAAGGTCAGCCAGTTATGAGACCTTAGGACCCTGTCAAGACTTATTTGTACATATTCACTGATCTGCCGTGTACCCAGTCCTTGACATTTGTATATGATTAACTGTGGATAAATATATTTAGATTTATTAATTCTAGTATTTTAAATTTTTAACTCAATTTACATTTATTAATTCTTCAAGTCAAGCTTGCTTTAATTACCTTGCTGCTATACCTCTAAATCTAAGATGGAGTACTGACTAGCATTTTTAGGGGCTTGAATTTTTCCCGACCATTTTAGCTGTTTTCCCTCAGTTACTGGTAAACAGGTTTTCATTGTACTTGTCTCAAATAAATATATATCTTAATGTTACTTTTTCCTCTGTGCTTTTTAAGACTTATAGACATTTGTTTATAATTTATCTGCAGAAAATGTTTTATGATTTAAAATCATACTTCATAATTTCTAGATTTACTATGATAGCAATTCTTTTTGTATTTATAAGTTAGTGAATACTATAGAATCTAGTGAAAGACTTCTCGTTCTCTGTTTTTATGTTATGACATTAAATATATACATCATTTATCTAAAATAATAAATTATCTTTCAGCTTCTCCCATGTGTATATTTTTATATTTTTTTAATTTTATTGTATATATATTGAAAGTGTATAATAATCATTCTACTAGTTTGTATTTTCTGCATCATCTATTTCCCATAATACTTGATATTGAATACTATTACTATGTCATTTTGCCATAGATACATAATTATATTGTATCTCACATGTGAATTGATCTTTCATCAGGTCAAAGAGTGCACTTCTCTATCATTTTAAACACTTGCTGCATTAATTCCACAGTGCTTTATATGAAGAAGGCAACCTTTTCTTCTTGTTGGCACTTGCTGGGTGCCTATCTTTATTTACCACTCTTGCAAACAAATTTGATTCAAATGTCTCTTGCCCAGCACAAATTTGAATTTTTTTGTGATATAATCTTAAATCAATATTTTCTTTCAATTGCTGATGTAAGTGTATGTACCTTCCCAAACACTAAAAATGTATTTGTGTTCATTTTGTAATAAAAATTGAACTGATAATATATTCCTTCTTAGTATTTCTTTTGTATGATCAAACATGTAAAGATTAACTCCCTCAACTATTACAGTGTTATCATATTTTAATGATTTCTTTTAATTCCCATCTACTACAGGTGGAGTAATTAGAGCATTTCATTTACTTCCACATCCTTTGCTATACTCTATACTCCTCTACTTCTTGGTATTAATTACGTGATATGTATAATTTTAAAGAATATGACATGTAAGTTCTGCTCTGTCACAACACTCTTCTTTTGTTCATGTCAATTATACAGTGAAATGTAGTCTGCATTCATTCATTGCCAATCTTTTGCTTTCATTTTCTTTATCATTTTTTTTGGCTAAAATTGGTCCCCTTGTAAGTTCCTCAAGGAACCTCACAAAAACAATTGCCTTTGAAATCCTTCTAATGAGAAAACATATGCCTGTAGTCTTCACTCGTGAAAGACAGTTTGATGAGATATAAATCATTGGCTCCCTTTTTCCCCTTGAATATCTTGTAGCTGCTACTTGGATGTCTTTTGATATAGAGTGTCTCAGTGGGGAAATCTAAAGCTAGGTTAATTCTTTTCCCTTTATACATGACTTGATCTTTTCTGTCTAGTTGCTCGAAGGATCCTTGTCTCCATTTTAACAACATGTAACTTTACTAGGACATTTGTCAGCATTGACTATAGTGGTTCAATTTTCTTTTGCAGGCATAGTATCCTTTAAATACTTCTTTCTGTAGGGATAGTTGCTTTCATTCTTACTTTTCATTAAAATCTTCTATACATTTAATTATTTATTTCTGTCCTACTGCTTTAGTTTCCCCCCCACCCCCGGGCCCTCTAATTACAAATACATTTATTCTTCTTCACCTGGCTTCTAGATGTAACACTTTCTTGCCTATTTATTTTAAATTATTTTATCATATTGTACTCATCATCATCATTTTCTTTCATTTATAGCTTCAACATTTCTATCTCTGTCTGGGAAAAAAATTCACCATAGCCTCATATTGAATACAGTACAACATATGTCCAAAACAGAGGAGCTTTCTCCACACCAATGATCAGTTCTGGCACACCAAGACAGGATCTGATAATTCAATCCAATATGATAGTATTTACCTAGCAATATCACCAAATACCATAGGAAGAAAGCTTAGTTCCACAGTCCTATGTCTTTCTTTAGATGCCAATTTTATGTTATCAGGTAGATACCTCCTCTTCTGAATGACCAGCTACACACATGGATTCCCAAGATCCCCTTCCATTCTATTAATTTGCTACTGTGTCTTGCAGAACTTTCCCTACATGTATCCATTTATTATAAAGGATAACTACAAAAAATAAAGATGAATAGCCAGACGGAAAACCCTACCACACTTAAGTTGAGGCATAAAGGAAGAGGGTAGATGTTTCCATGCCTTTGCCATGTTCATTTACCATTAATCACCACATGTTCAACTAGTTCCCGATTGTTGCTGTTGTTTGACTGATTAATTTAATGAAGGACTCATTATGTAGATATGATTGGTTACATCACTGATCATTGGTGATAACTCAACTTCAACTCCTTTGTTCTCCATGGAGTCTATGGAATGGGAGGAGTAAGACTGAGAATTTCAACATTCTAATTACATGCTCAGTTTCACTGGCAACCAGCATTGCATTCCAAGGCTATCCAGAAATGTAGCTGGAAGTTTTCTTTGGTCTGCCCAGCTCCTGTGGCCCCGCGGTCCCGCAGCCACTTTTAAAATAATCACTCAGAGACTTATATTAATTATAACTGTATGGTCTATGGCAAGCCTCTTGCTAGATAGCTCTTATATCTTAAATTAACCCATTTCTATTAATCTATATGTCACCACATGTTCTGTGGCTTTACCATTACATGCGGCTCTCTGGATGGTGGGATGGCATCTCCTCCACCTCTCCTTTCTTCTTCCTATCTCTCTCCCTGTCTATCCCTTGGATTTCCAACTGCCTCTAAGCTGCCTTGTCATAGGCCAATGTAGCTTTATTTATCAACCAATCAGAGCAACACATATTCACAGTATACAGAAAGACATCCCCTAGCACTTCCCCTTTTCTGTCTAATCAAAAAGGAAGGTTTTAACTTTTACATAGTAAAATTATATATAACAAAACAGTTATCAGGCAAAAATTATAGTTCAATATCTAGTCTATTTATATTTGGCAAATTCAAAGAAAACATTCTATTTATCCTATATTGTGAGTTTAAAGTTTCATATCTATTTTATCTTTTATCATGACTAAGGAAAACTAAAATCATAACTATCTAGTCTGCAACTACATCAAAGACCCCAGAAGGATACAATATTACCTAAGTAAACAGGAAGAGCATTGTAAGCAAATTCCAAAAACCTAAAATGACAGAGACAGCTGGCTATCTGGACAGTCACCCAAAGTTCCTCTGCAACATTGGGGCATCCATCTTCAGCCAATAGGCCTAGAGTTTTTTAGTCACTTCTCCCTGTGTCCTGTAGAATATTTGGCAGTCTCCTCTGTGAAGCAGAAACCTGAAGGACCATCTTGCCTTGCAAAGTTCAGTGGTCATCTTCTTATGGGTCCTGCATGTCCAGTTTATATAACATTTCGTCAAGCAGTCTAGGCAAGAACAGTTTCTTGCCTAAATGGCTATTTTTGCCAAGAAGAAGATAAACTCCATATAGAGTGTCTTCAATGCCCATCTTTCTTCTTGAAGTAAATTGGTGCTGCCAGGAGCAGACGTGTCTCACTGTCCAGAACGTCTAAGTTTTTTAAACATTTTAAATGCCATATTCTGTAGGTCTTTGAAGTGTTTGAAGATTACCTACCTAATTGAAATATATCTATGTCTACCTAGAAAACTTAAGAATATGACTATAAGTTTGATTATCATAGAAGACTAATTATTAATATGTATTTCTTAATTATCTATTAAATGAGTTACATAAACATAATACCTTAAATTAGAATAGAAATATATATACAGTATAACAAAATTAACTTTAAATTTGTATCAATAAACTGAAATCCATAACAATATATAACATTTTAAACAAGTTGTTGCACTTTATCTTATCATAACCATAATATCCCTTTTTCCTCTTTAGAAAGAGATTGCATCTATAATCAACCCCCTTTAAATAAAAATAAATATTTATAAACAATATTTTGGGAATTTGGGCATAGCTTCTCATACTACTTCCTGCTGTTTAAGGGCACTGATAATCATATGGGTATCCTAAGAAAATTAAGAATTATGGTCAAGTCCTAACTAAAGTAGTCTGTGAACCTGTATTCTCTGAGCCAGTTTTCTTGAAGCTGTTCTTGATGTTGGATCATCTGGGCCATGGTGTCATCAGAGACCTTTCAGGGGGTCTTCCTTGATACCATATTAGTCTCGAAGCAATTCACAGGTTCTCATCTTCTGTGCAAACAAAAGCAGAACCTCCTTTTCAAGCAACATAACCTTAGATCCAAGTTTTGAAGTCAAGATACCTGTAAAATATACATATTGGTTTAACTGAGTAGCCTTTTCAATCAAATGTCTTTCTGCAGTTAAAAATCCCAAAGACAATATAGATTAATAGAAATGAGTTAATTTAAGATATAAGAGCTAACTAGCAAGAGGCCTGCCATAGACCATACAGTTATAAATAATATAAGCCTCTGTGTGTTTACTTGTCTGAGCAGCTGAGGGATGAGTGGGACACAGGAAAACTTCCAGCTACATAAAAGCCCTCCAAGAATCACCTCATTCAAAGGATAGATGCTGCTATCACCTAGGAAATTTCAAGAGATTTATAAGATCTGTAATGAATATTCTCATCACCCTTAGAGTCCAATATATATAATATATATGTATGAATGTATATGATAATAACTAATCATACTTGTCAAATTCATGAGATTCAGAATCAGCTGGGAGACAGTACTCTGGGCATGTCCTTAGTGGATTATCTTGCTTAGGTTAATTGAGGTAGGAAAACTTGTCCACTATGGTGGCATCATTCCCTCAGATGGGATTTGTATAAAAAGTAAAATGTTAGCTGAGCATAAGCAATCATCATTCTCTGCTTCTTTGCTTCAGATGACATGTGATTGGCTGTCTCCTCAATCTCCTACCACCAGGAATTCCCCACCATGGTGGAATTTACCCTTGAACTGTGAGCCAAAAGAAACACTTTCTCCCTTAAGTTACCTTTTCAGAGTATTTTATCACTACAACATATAATATAACTAAGAGTATATACTTATGTAAGAATGTCTATATTCTGTTTTTTCTGTTGTCACATCTAAGTTTCCATAGTATCTCTTTTCTTTTGTGATTATATCACTTATTTTTTAGTTGGATATATTTTTTCTTTATTTCGTACTCATTTCCTTAGTGATTCATGTTCTTACTTCATTATCTGTGATGTTTCATCATTGCTTTCAAGATATACATTTCTGATTTGCAGTTATGCTTTATGCATGTGATTCATTTTATTATAATATATTCTGATAAATATTCATCTATTTCTAAATGTGGTTATTTCCTGGTCTTTTATTCTTATGACATTTTTGTGTCATTGGCATGCCATTTTTTCCTATGTTATTCATCATTGAATGTGCTGTGGGTTTTTTGAAGAAGTTTATTATAGTTTTGAGAAGAAGCCACTGTAAAGATATGGATATTTTCCCCAAAGAATTTTTACTTCTCTACTACCAGAGGGGCATTTGAATTCTTCTAAGCATGTGCATGTGGTCCTTCACATAAGTCTGTTATTTACTGAAATCAAATGAGCCTAATCATTCTAGCACATTTATCACTGCTTGCTTTCAGGAAAAACAAAAATGCATACTTCATGATACATGTTTATCCTTCAGACAGTTTGGACTTGTACCTTTTTTTTAACAACTGTAACCTCTGGACTAATTTGCTACTCTTCATATTTCTTGCTTTTGTTCCCTCCATTGTAAGTGATTACTCACTGAATTATATCTGTCCCATGGTCATAAAAAACTACTGTTTCTAGGTAATTTGGGTTTGTTGTTGTTGTTCTTCTATGTGTGTGGGAATACATATGTGCAATATCATGTATATGGAAGTCAGAGGGCAACCTCAATTATCAATCATCACCTCCAACCTTATGTTGAGATAAAGTCTCTTTGTTGCTTTTCTACAGCTTATGCCAGGCTCATTGGCCCAAAAGCTTCTAGGGATAATCCTGTCTCTGCTTCCCATCTTCACATAGCAGTACTGGAATTACAGATGTTCATACCACTGCAAACAGCTTTTGCGTGAGTTAAGGGATTTGAACTCAAGTTCTCACACTTGTTTGTCAAACCTTTTTAATGATTGAAACCCCTCCAGCCCTGAGGGTCACATACCAATTTTGATTTCCTCTTCTTTATCTATTATAATAGAAAGGAAATTTCAAAGGTGAGAAATGGATAGTAGTAAGTTATTCTTTTCTTATTTGATAGTGATGCAGTAACTCGCATCTAATGGTTTCTTTGTTGATGAAGTATGAGACACCAGGAAGTGACAAAGAACCAGAACATTGAGGAAAAAGAAACATGGTGGGAAAAAGTGACCATGAAGAGTATGAAAGTGAAATTAGAGCAAAATTTGAGACAGCAAACTTAAGGGATTATTTATATTCCAATTTCCAGATTAGGGATATTGAAAAAAACAGGTGAATGATGATAATTACATACCCATAATAGTACACCAGGTTTTTAGGAAGTTGGAGAAAAAAAAGTGTAGAAATAGTACTGGGGAACAACAAGCTACCAATGTTCATATTGAGCTCTATGGATTAAGAAAAAAGATCAAAACAATGCTCACCTAAGGTGATAACAAGAAAAGACATCAAATTTTAGACAGTTACTATAAGGCTAACTAGGTAAAAGAAGGAAACTTTCAGAAAAACTCCAGACACAGAGCAATTTTCTAATAATGGAACTGTCTGAATGCTGTATGGCTTGGAGCTTGGAACCCTGACTGGGGGTGATGAAGGAATGATGAAAGGACAGATACCAAGGCACATGGACAGAAAGGCTGTGATCGGGTAGTCTGGGCTTTTGGATGGAAAAGCCACAGCACACCAGAAACTCAGCAGCACATCTCTTATAGGCAGTCAGACAGGGAGGTAGGGTTATTTCATACCGCTGAACAAGGAGGCAGGGTTACTCCATGCAGATAAACAAGGAGGAAGGGTTACTATGTATAGCTGAAGAAGGAGGCAGGTTTAGCTAATCTCTGTAGGAGCGGTCTCTGTAGAGGAGCAGTCTTCAGGATGTAAACGTCTTGTGGCCAAAAGCTATGGTCAACATTTTTTGTATACTCTGTCAACATTCACTTTGGAATGGAGGAAGGCTTTGCCATCCATCTGAACAACTCCCAATGGGCCAAAGCACTTGGGTCCTTAGCATGGTCCTGCCCACCTAAATAACACACATTTTCTAAGGATTTCACTCCCTCCCTATAGGATCAGTAGTTTCCAAGTTCTACATAGAGAGATCATGAGGACTCACAAGTAGTTAAAAAGTGGGTCCTAAACATCTTCAAGTCCAAATGGTCAGTAATTCTCCCAGTTACAGTTAAGGAAGTATGACTGAGTTTGTGCTCTTGGGATCAGAAGGTCAATGGTACATACATAACAGGTGGCAGAATTGGGCAAAGCATATAATTTTTACAAACCTGTATTTGTCCATTTTCATAGTGTTGTTGTGAAGACCCACAGAGTGCACACATAAAGTGCCAAGCACAGGGCCTGCCATATAAATAAGCAAATAGAATTATGGTCATCTTTTTTTAGTCTGTGTAATGCTTCATTAGGATATGCACTGTAGCTTCATTCCTTCCTCAATGACACTGAGTAAAGAGGCCTTGCAAATTTTCAATTAAGGACTGTTTTTAGCTCTTTCCATTTGTGGAAGGAAATTGGGCTACTGCTTCCCATATTCTCTATCATGAACATAGTATCTGTTTCTTGCCTTCATTTCATTCTGTATTGGAGACTATCTGGAGACTTTGACCTCCACTTCTCTACTGCTGTGGACTTACTTTTTGAGTTTTCTATGTGAAATATTTTTCCCAAACCAGGCACAGGCATATCTCAGATTCTTCCTCTGATATATACCCTCATGAACCTTCTATGTAATAGAAATTTACAGGGATAATTGCCTAAATGTATATATCACATCATTTTGCCATCAAAATTCACAGACTCCAAATTTTTATTCTGTAATCATGTAAGGCTTAATATTAAAAATTAAATTGTTGGGACAATTGCTATGGAATATTAGTTTAAGATGTGTTACATTTGTTTATTCTGTGAAATATTTGTTTAATGATGCAAAGATGTGTTGCAATTTTTATGTTGCATTTGTTTAACTGTAAGGCTGTGTTATTTTGCCTGCCTAAAACACTTGATTGGTCTAATAAAGAGCTGAACATCCAATAGCTAGGCAGGAGAGGGATAGGTGGGGCTGCAAGGCAGAGAAAATAAATAGAAGGAGAAATCTAGGAAAGGGAAGAGCAAAGAGTGAGAAACAGAGAGGGAGAGGAGGACGCCAGGGACCAGCTGTCCAGCTACACAGACAACCTCAGAGTAAGAAGGAAAGATATATAGAATAAAGGTAAGAATCCCAGAGGAAAAATGTAGTTAAAGAGAAATGGGATAATTTAAATTAGAAAAGCTGGCTAGAAACAAGCCAAGCTAAGCCTGGGCATTCATAAGTAATAATAAGTCTCCATTTCTTTATTTGGGAGCTGGGTGGTGGGCCCCCAAAGGGTAAAAAACAAAACAAAACAAAAAACCTATAGACAATTATTTCTGTTTATTATTTTGTATTCTTTAATCATTTCATAAATGTGCATAATTACCCTTTCTCATCCTCCTTTCACTCTGGCTGAATCCCCTCTTCTTCCAGACAAGTCCTACCCTTTCTAGTGAAATGTGATCCACTGGGTCTATTTATCATTGCTTACATGAGCATGATTTAGGGTTATTTGCTGGAGCATTGGCAACATACCAGTGGGTACACCACTAAAGAAAATGAGTCGATTTTCCTTAATCATTAACTGCCAATAACTCCTCAGTAAGGAGGGGCATCATGTCCCTTACTCCGTACTAAAATATTGCCTAGCTTGTTCTTGTTCGGGTCTTGTGCAGGTAACCACAGCATCTGTGGATTCATTGGTGCAAAACCCATGTCATGTCTAGAAGACACTGTATAGAGTTCTTCTCCATACTTACACTCTTATACTCAGTAGTCTTTCTTCCTAGATATTCTTTGAGCCTTGGAAGGAGCAGTTAGATGCCCTGTATGTGTTTCAGTTTTGTAAACTTGATACAAACCTAGGTATAGCTGGGAAGAGGTAATCTCAATAGAGGAATTTCCTGTCATCAGGATGGCCTGTGGGCATGTCTGTGGGGACATTTTCTTGATTAATGATTGATGTAGGAAGGTCAAACTTATTGAGGGTGGTGCCACCCCTAGGAAGGTGGTCCTCAATTCAATAAGGAAAATCAACAGGCCAAGGAGGACAAGGAAGTATGCAGTTTTGTTCAATGGGCCTTTCTTCTGTTCTTGTTCAAATTTCTTCCCTGATTTCCCTCAATGATGGACTATAACCTTTAAGCCAAATAAATACTTTCATGCACAAGTTGGTTTTGGTCACTGTTTAATCACAGCAACAGAGAAATGACCTAGAACACCCTATTTAGTACTAAGTGCTCAGTAGTCACCAGTAGTCACTTTTTCTCAGCACTTTGACCAATTATGAGTCTTTTCTTTAACCATTCTCCATTAAAAATGGAAGCTTCTCTTACCAAAGCTGAGAATAGCTCTAATCTATGGACATAAGGGTAAATATTCAGAAGATAGTTTGGCAGAATGTCAATTTAGTAAGACAAAAAATAGTAGGTTCTCCCTCTAGAATCTCTGACCTTCACAGCCATGTACTTTTTTTTAACCAGGTTTACAGTACCAGCCATGAATTTCTTCCTGTAAAGGGAGCTTTGATATCAGCCAGAAAACAGTTACCCCCTTAAGATATTCATGGCACTGCTTTTGCAGTGGGCACATCTTGCCTGGCAGGTTGGTATTGTAGGTAGCTTGGTTAGCAATTTTAACGATAGTTCAGTACTAAGCAAATAGCTTTTTCCTTATGTAACAATTCATCATAGAGATAATTCAATTGTTTTATTTCTTCTCCATGTGCTTTTCATTTGACTATTATCATAATGGGAATAGGGATGACCAAACTCACTCCATATTGAATTGACAGGGTGCAGGCAATTAGGCATCATTGCCTTGCTAAACTAACCCAATGTCAAACTGTGACAACAGCTGGCAGTGGTGGAAGATACCCTGGGAATATTTCTAGGGGCTCAAATGAAAAGTCTTTCCTTCAATGTGATAGATGGTGTTTATAGATCCCTTGAGGAAAATGTGTCTCTCTCAATATGACTTAAATACTTAACCTCAGTACTACACTGTCTGGACTAAACAATCGCACCCTTTTATTCATTTTATCTATTTTACAGTTGAACAAAGAGCTTCCATTCTATCAGCATTTAAACATTGAAGCACTATGTGTCTGCATGCAGAACTGTCTCTTTCCATTAGCTGTGCATAATATAGTGTATAACTATGTAACATAATCGTTCACTATATTTGTAGTCTCCTCAGATAGAAAGGTGTTACATTATGCCAAATGAATCTTGTAAAACACGCACAGATTCTTTGTTAATTGGCCAATTGTCAGGTACTAAAAGTCAGAGGAATGAAAGGGCATAATAGTTTGATATTTGCAAGATCCCTATTTCCTATGGGTTCATAACCTTCTAAAATAAATATATTCACTGACCAAACTCAGACCACAGCTGTGCTGACTGTTAGATTGAGTGCATTATGAATTTCCATTTCTCCTCTATTTCCATAGATTCCTGTGTAGTTGCTGTAGACAACGGTCCACTTGGTTTCAGAGGAGAATGACGGTCTATTTTCCATGAGTGACTAGAAACACATTGGCTGGTGATGGGGGGGGGTATGGTGAAAGAGGAGAGGAAAGTTATATCAAGTCACACAATAGTAACATATTTGTTGAGAGTGAGTGTTCGATTAAAGTCACCTGGCCTCTATATTAGAAAAGGTAACAAGGGAAAATTATTTCCGACAAAAGAATGATGAGAAATATATTACTAGATTTCTAAGGCACGTAGACTTCTGATTTTCTTTTATAAAAAAAATACCATACACAAATCCAATATGCTCAGGTCTGAATAGATTTGCTTTCAGTTATTCTGAATTAACGATTTTGAGAACCTGGCTGCTGCTGATCACCAGCTGAACAAAGCTCTCTAAAATAGGGTGGTTTTTTTTCCTCTGCACGGCTCATTCTATTTAATGGCATCACTGTATTACCTGGATATAGAATGATATTTGTATTGAAATTCTAGAACTTCTACATAACTAACTGCTTGCTAGTATCTCACAATGCTCCCCAGTTATCATGCCTCAAGGAAAGAAATATTGCTTTGGAGTCAATGTTTGAAAAACATAAAGAAAGTTGCAAGGCAGAACCCATACCAAGTTGGGGGAATATTTACCATCCCTTCCTGTTATCATATGTAAAGTTTTATTTGGTTCCTCAAATTCTATGCAAGTGAATGTCTGCTGAGTGTGGCCAAACAGATAGAGAGGCAATACAAACACAAGATTTTCATGTTATGCAATTGATAAAGCTAAGCTGGAAATGACTTTGGTGGTATATGAATACTGAATTCTCATCTGCTTTATATTTCCCTTTTATCACCTCAAAAATAAAAATAATCCTACAGTTCTACTTTTAAGTTTTCCACAGAAATCACCATTAGTAGAGAAATTTAGAAATGAATGGTAAAACCTTTTTACTTCAAGTGTTACCTTGCCAAAGGCAACAGCTGTGGTGCTTCACTTAGCTGGAGCAATGCATTCCCAAGACAGTGAAGCACTAGAACACTCATCATAAAACACAAGGAACTAAAGGTTGCAAGAAGGCTGACTGCAACGTGTTACTGGTACAACACTGATAGCTTCTAATCTCTTAGGTTCCCGAAACTGGCTTCCTACTTTCTGTTATTAGAATAATACTTAAAGAGGAGCGGGAAGCTACATTTTGATGTCCTTTTCTCTTAGATTTCACCTAAGTATGTAGAACTCTATAAAGAAGACATAAAGAGAAAAATTAAATATGAGAGGAAAAGGAAAATTGCCAACTGGTACTCATAATATTCTTCTCAGGCCTGGCTTAGCAAACGACATTTTGTGTTGTGTTCTCCAGCTTGTCTGAGTTCCACAGGCCTGGAAAAGAAGCATAGGCTCCATTTATACTCCACTGTTGTGGTTGATTTTAATGTCGACTTCCCACATGTTAGAATCACCTGAGCGAGGAGCCTTCCCTGAAGAATTGTCTTGATTGCCTTGATTGATGTGGGAAGACCCATCCCAATTGGGGACAGCATCTTCAGGTAGGTGTCCAGTTGTCCAGTTAAAAAAGGGTAAACCAGAGGTGGACACGGGGGAAGGAGGCAGTTTGAGAGAAATGGAGTGAGGGGAAGCTGCAGTTGGGATGTATTGTATGAGAGAAGAATAAATTAAAAACAATTTTTACAAAAAGGTATTTCAGAAAGAAGGTTATGATCACCTTCAATCCCCTGACCTTCCCTTACTGGAACCTAGCTGATTTGCCCTATTGTTGGTGCTGCTGCTGATGATTGCTTTGCTAATAGCAGAATCATCATTTCCAAGCTCTAATTGTTAAATAGGGATTGATATTTGGCTCTAGATGGAAACTACTGAGGCACACTCAATGGACTGAGTAACTCTGGGTCATTGCCCATTCTCCACCCCTCTCTCCCATTTCTGGAACTACTCTGAGGTTGAGGCACTCAACCTCCAGGATTGAGTACCCAGTTCTCAGTGTCTAGGGTGGATAAGATTTGTTTGTCATTATCATTTTAAAACTCAATAAATTGGCTCTCCATGAACCCAGGTAAAACATCCATGCAGCCCAAAATCAGTAAGTTGCAAATTGAGGGCCAGGCATGTATCTATAAGGAGTCACTTGGATGCTAGCTAGGAAAAAATAATTCATAGTCATATCCAAGAAATATTCAAAGAAATTCTCTCCGAGTAGAGGTCAGAAAACTTTCTGAAAATAGTAATGAAAGAAAGAACTGACCCATATGACATTTCAAAATATAATTTTTACTATGATAAGCTATAGGGAAAAAACATAACAGCAAAAACAGAAGTGTCACAACATTGAGTTCTACATGATGTTTGATTCTCACAGTGAATGGGTTAACAATTTTGAAAGTATACTATGTTTGAATATGTGACTAAATATATTGGAAATGGTGTGGATAATGTGATCTGGGTTTCATAGGTCATCAAAAGAAATTACAAATAAGCAAAGCACAAAGTGAAACCTGTGGTATTGAATTAGACAAAGAGAAGTCACTATGAACTCAAGAAGTTTTTCTATATCTATGGGAAAACTATAAATATATCATGTGTCATAGAGATGGCTTAGAGAAATTACACATCATTTACAAGGAGACTACCTAGGTGTCAGATACTGGTTTGTAAATATTCTCTTCTTTAGTTTCTCTTGAGCTAATATAAATTTTTCACATTTTACCCAGTGATACTCTCCAATTAAAGGAACTATTTTAAGTTACCTATGTGTTTCTGTTATCATAAAACCTGACAGAAAGAACCTAAGTTCCAGAGAGATTCAGTCCATGGTGGCAAAAAAGGCATATGCAACATTTCAGCTTAGGATGATGCAAACCTGTGATACAAACAATTCACATCATGATAGACCAAGAAACAGAGACAGCCAGAACCTCGAACTGCTCTTCGAAGTCCAACCTACATAACTTTCTTCTGAAAGTTTACAGAACCTCCTAAAATAGTACCGACAGAGCAACAGCAGGGATTCAAAATATGAGCTTATGGGGGATATTTCAAACTATAACAGGAACCAGCAAACTTGGAGAAATGGCTGATTTTGAGTTTATAGCAAGGAAAATGGTGTCTGATTTAGAATCTCATGATGCAGAAAAGTTAATATGTTCAAAATGAGGAGGAAAACAGAAAGAAGACAGAGGAATCAGTACAAAAGAACTCCCAGTGGCCAAATATGGAATAATTTGAGTGACAAAATGAATCATAGTACTGGATTATAATGAAAAGAATAAAATATCTTTGATTCCCAATTGAAATAAATATACAATGGGAAAAATATATAGAAGTTCCTCAAAGAAATCCAGTAGACAAATGTAGACAAAAAAGGAGAACTGAAAAAAAAATTCACAATTGTTGGTGCAAAAGCACTGGATGGATACAACAATTAATATATGAAATTCTAAGGAAAGGCAGCTACATACAGCTCAAAGTTTCCTTTCAAAATCATAATTACTGAAGTTGTCTAACAAAAGTCCAGAAATGCTTTATTATTCCTCCCCACAGGAAGTAGAGCTTCATCCACTCTAGAGGGAATTTGGAGTTAGTGGCTCATTTCTAATGAAAACTGTATGGACATGGAGAAATTAGTGACTTCCAGTGCAAAACCCAAGCAGATACGACTTTGCTCATTCAATAAATCAGATCACTGGAATTAACTTTTTTGGATAACATTGAACCCCTGATATGATGGAATGTGAAGATGACATAACTTCTTTTAATATACACCCCCTAAAAGAAAATCCTCAATCTTAAACTAATCATGAGCAAAATTGAGGAAAAGTATCAAGGTCACAAGACACAGAAACTGTCACATAGTGAAACAGATTGAGGAGACAGGGCTAGTAACCACAATGTAACATCCTAGAACTGATCCTAGAATTCCAAAGCATATTTGTACAAAAAAAGAATATATTTGAATCAATTCTGTAATTTAGTTAACAGTATTTCATCAAAGATAATTTCTTCTCCTTTACCTCCTCCTTTGTCTTCTTTCTCCTCCTCTTTTCCCCCTCCTCTGCTTCTTCCTCCTCTTCTTCCTTCTTTTCCTTTTTCCCTCTCTCTTCCCTTCCCCCTCCCCATTCCCCCTCTCTGTGAGACAGGATCTCACTATGTAATCCTGGCTGACCTAGAACTCCCTGTGTAGACCAGGAAGTTTCTGCCTGTCTTTGCTTACTGGGTGTTGTGATTAAAAGAATGTGTCACAATTTCCAGCCAAATCTAATTTATTAATTTTGGTAAATGTACCACACTATTCTGTTGTGGAATAATCTTTTTGTACACTGTGAAGATGTGTCTTTCCCAAGGTGCCTTCTGATTGGTTTAATAAAGACCTAAATGGTCAATAGCTAGGCAGGAGCTATAGGCAGGACTTCCAGACACAGAGAGGACTCTGTGGAAAAGAGAGGCAGTGAAGCCTGCCAGACACAGAACAAGTCAGACACACAGAATGAGATAGAGGTAAAAGCCACATGGTAGAACATGGATCAATAAAACTATGAGCTAATTTAAGTTATACGAGCTAGTTAGGAACAAGCTTAAGCTATAGGCTGAGGTTTCATAATTAATAAGATGTGTCTGTGTCATTATTTGGAAACTGGATGGCAGGACAGAGGAAGACTTGTTACACTATTCATAAAATTTGACAAAGGGAAATATGGGAACTCTATTTTTGTGTCACCATAACAAAATTTCTTATACTAGGTACCTTAAATAACAGAAAACTATTTTCTTACTCTTTTTTTTAATAGAAGACTGAGCTCAATTTGTCATCATAGTAACTTTATCCTGAAGGTTCTTCTTCTGGCTTGTGGATAGCCACCTTCTTTCTATGTCCTCTTAAATGGCCTTATCTTAGTAAGTGGACATAGGGAGAAGAAGAAACAGAAGAGGATACAACAGTATCAGACCTCTCATAGATACTAATCCTATCAGATCAGGGTTCCAGTCTCCTGAATTCATTTGAGCTTCATTTCTTCCTTTGAGGTTCTATCTCCAAATGGAACCACATTAAGGGCTAGGACTTCAATGTATAGAGTTAAGGAAAACACATTCAGTCAATAACATCTCTGTATTATTTGTAATTCCTCTCTCAATGTAAATGTTAGCATGGGAAATGGAATGAAAATAGAAGATTATAACTTCAGTAGAGCCATAATGATGCTTTTACTGATCACTATATGGTAATCTTGTTTGTTGCTATTTGTAATATCCAAATAATGTACTTCAAATTTGGTTGTGACCACTTGTGCTTTCATAAACAGTAATCCACCCATAAGTATTTTTATGTGTGGCAATATAACAGAAACATGGCTTTAGCTGTGAAACATATAAGTTGCTAATAAAAAAAACTAAGAACTGACATTTTTATTAATGCATTATAAAATGTTATATGTATACCAATAAATAGGCATCAATAAGGCAATGGATTGCAAAATCCCATTTTGACAGCAGTCCAGCTCTCCAAGGTCAGTGAGTAATGAGAAAAAGTGTCAACCATTTAAGGGAGAAATTTTCTGAAGAAATATATTTCTGATCCCTTTTCATCTGCTATAAAAAACCACATGCATACAAGTAAAAATGCAAACTAACTAATTTCAGTGGTTTGTTAATAACTGGTCTGTAGTGAATTAAACCTGAATTCATTCTGTTATATGTTTTTGGCAGCTTGAAACTCTATATATTTTAGTTTTGCTCTATTCCCTAAATTCAGATTGCTTGATGGTGTGTAAGAGAGCTAATTAGATATAAATACCAACCAGCACCCAAATAACAAGGATCATAATGATCATACAGTGAACAGCTGTGCCATTCGATAAATTGGTTTCTTTTCTAATACTGCCCCAATTCAAACATTTTCTAGCTCCAAAAATGTTTTCCCTTCATAGGCCAGATTCAAATTTTAAAAAATCTTGCTAATGCAGGACTTCAAAAGGGCAGAAAAATTTGAGGCTTTGTGAACTTTTGTTACAAAAGCTAGACAGGAATCTTATTGGTTATGGATTTCTCTGGTTTCTTAACTGATAATACACAATATAATAGTAATACTTATGGGATGTATGCAAGAAGAAAATGCTAGTTTATGATTAAGAATTACTAAATGGTCATCTATACATGTGAAATGTATGCTATGTTGATTTTTTTGCTTTTAAAAATATTTATTTATTTCTATTTTAGCTTTGAGTGTTTTGCTTACATGTATGTATATGCACCACATGTGTACAATGCCTGCTGAGGCCAGAAGAGAGCATTAGATTCCATGGAATTGACTTTCAGGTGGTTGTGAGCTGCCAGGTGGGTGCTAGGAACCAAACCCTGATCCTCTGCAAGAGCAGCAAATATTCATAACTACTGAGCCAATTCTCCAGCACCTATTTAGTTTGGTTTTTACCACTTTATGTTTTTATCTATAATTTAAAATGGAAGGAGTCTTTCAGTATTACTTCAGGGTGATAGCTCTAGATTTTATTTATTTAGTGCACATTTTGTTTCTTGTACTATTTAAGCGACAATATACATGAGAGAAATTGTTCCTCCATCCTTCAATAAATGAACAGTGTAGTATGGAGTGGGGCCAAATTTCCTTCATATTATTTAATTACAGATTGTGATTTTTCTCTGGCAGAACAAAAAACAGTTTAGACATTATACAAAATGCTGGAGAACTAGGTTGTTGCCTGAGATAAATACATCTGGAAGAGTTCTCTGAGGAAGTTGCATGTAAACTGATACCAATGTTAAGCTGATGAAAATGAGATACTTCAGGCTTCTACATAGAAAGCAGCAGAAATCCATAGGACATACTTTGTGACCACATATTTCAAGCCTGTTTTGAAGGGATAAAATGGCTTTCAACTTGTAGATTGAAAACAGGGCTTCAGTGTCTTACTACCTTTGCAAAAGTCCATCAAAATGGTAGCAGAGAGATCAAAACTAAAAGGGGGACATAATAAGATAGAAAGAATAGGACATTAACATAACAAAAAACAAAATGTTGCAATCTGGACAGCAGGTGGATGATTAGAAACTAACTTGGCATATCTATGCCAGTGGTTCTCAACCTGTGGGTCATGACCCCATAGTGAATGACCCTTTCACAGAGGTTGCATATCAGATATTCTGCATATGATTCATAGCAGTAGAAAAATTATAGTTATGAAGTAGCAAGAAAAAATATTTTATAGTTTGTGGTTACCACAACATGGGGAACTATATTAAAGGGTTGCAGCATTAGGAAGGTTGAGAACCACGGCTCTAAGCCTAGAAGTTACAGATGCCAAGAAGCCCCCTGATTTTCCTTAGTTAGGGTACTTCAGGAACCCCTGGAAGGTGGATAAGAGGCTAAAAGCAGGAAAATGAATTTGTAAAGTTCCCTTAAATTTACCTAAATTTAGAATCCAAATGCTTGTTTACTGCATTTAAATGGTATACTGCCCTTTCCTTATCAGTGGGAAAATAATGGAAGTTAATTGTCTAGAGAAGACAGAATTAAGGATCTCTAGAATAGGAGATACTAAGAATAACCACAGATGGAGCTACTGTATTAAAAGAGGGATTAGATGAAAGTTCACATGTTGAATATTAACAACCTCATAATTCTTTTCCTACTAAGATTTCAGTATGCTGGTAGCCAGGCTTATTCCTTAAAGGTGATTAGAAAATTCAAGTGTCCCCCCAAGGAAGGAATTTACCCAAATTACATTTCTATAAAGCCATGGTCAACAAAATTCCTCCAGCACATGGAGCTTCCTGTATGCTCTTTAAAGGATTAACTCTGAAGTGGTAGCGTAAAGAACAACAAGACAAGTGACAAACATCTCCAACAGAAAAGATGAGTATCAAAACAAATATATATAATCAGGCAGCATGTGAGAAAGAGATACTAAATTGTACACATCTTTTTATCAACCCAGTTCTATAGAAATAATAGGGGTTGTGACCCCATGAAACAAAACACTTTGCTAAAACAAATAAATGAACATTCAAAGAAGAATAAGGACCCTTGAAACTTAAAGGTAATCCCTTAGATGGCAAATATCTAAATAATACGAGTTAAAAGATTGAATTTGAGACAGTTTCCAAATGAGGGAGAATTAAGTCAAGAAAGAGAAGTAGGAGGAAAAAGGTACTTTAAATAGAAAAACCAATCCAAGACCCAAAACTTAAGCAAGGAGTTGCAGAAACAGAATGTAGCCTCACCCCAATTGTACACTAACCAAAGAACTAATTCAACAAAATGTCCAGGTTCAAAGGGCTGTCATATTCATGCCTAGAACAGAATCTGAAAACTAACCCTCACTGAACAAACCAAAATAATTTTTTAGATAACTGGAAACGTTTTATGAAGATAAGATACTTCACACAATGGGTCAGATCTCAGCAATAGCACCAAAGCTCAGTGACTTAAGCGTCCTCACACAAAATACTTGTCAATTTAGAGTGCTAGAGTATAGATAATCGGTTAAGTCTAAGGTACAGTAAAACCATTAGATACACAGCATCTCAAAAAGTGTGCCACCCATACATCCATTCTAGGACACAACTAAACAATACAGCCCTAAAACCAAGATAAATGCAATGAAAAAAGGAAGAAAACAAAGACTCCAATATATATACACTCACACAGGTGTGTGCAAGCACACACAAACATACACACACACATGAGGGGCAGGTGGATTCTACGAAATCCATTAAAGACATGAAAATGTGTGGAACTGGGGTGTGTTTAAATTGCAAATACATATAGTCTATTCTCTAAATTGTCCTTCAGCAGTTTCAGAGTTTAGGTCTTATATTAAGCTCTTTGACATGGACTTGATTTTCAGGCAGGGGAAGAAATAAGGCTCCAGTTTCATTCTTCCACATCTGGACATTGTGTTTCCATAGAAACATCTATTGAAGATGCTGTTTGTGGTGATTTGAAAGAAAATTGCCCTCAAAGGGAGTGGCACTATTAGGAAGTGTGACCTTGTTGGAGGAAGTGTGTCATTGTAGGGGCAGGCTTTGAGGTCTCTTTTTCTCAGGCTTCCCTCAGTGTGACAGTCAGTCAACTTCCTGTTGCCTGCAAGATGTAGCACCTTCAACTCCTGCACCACATCTGCCTGCACACTGCCATGCTCCCCTTCATGGTCATAATGGACTAAACCTCAGAATCTGTAAGTGAGCTACCCTCAAGTACATGTTTTCTTTGTAAGAGTAGCTGTGGTCATGATATCTCTTCACAGCAATAATAAACCCTAACTAAGACACTCTTCTTTCTCCAGTGTGTGCTGAAACTGTGTAGACGTTCATGTGTCTTCTATTCTATCCCATTTACCTATATGTCTGTTTTAGCTACCTAGTAAAACTTGAAATCTGGTATTGTGACACTTCCAGCTGTAGTCCTCTTGCATATTTCACAAGCTGTCCTTTTAATGTGTTCTTTTTAACTTCCATTTTTTTCTGTGTTTAGAGTCTTCACAAAACATGGAAAGCAAATACCTTTGCATTTACTATTTTCTTTTATTTTTTTACAGGGTTGGTTTGTTTGTTGTGAGGCTATTGTGAATGAGATTGTTTCCCTGATTTCTTTCTCAGTCCTTTTATCTGTGGTATAAGAAGGCTACTGATTTGGGTATATTAATTTTGTAATGTAACAGTTTACTAAGTGTTTATCCAAAAATGTCTCTTTTTTTCCATTGTACAGTTTTGGTTTTTTGTCAAAAATCTGGTGTTCATATGTATGCAGACTGATGTCAGGGTCTTCAATTCGATTCCATTGGTCCACATGTAGGTTTTTATGCCAGTACCAAGCTGTTTTTATTACTATAGCTCTATAGTAGAGCTTGAGGTCAGGGATGGTGATGCCTCCAGAGGTTGCTTTATTGCCCAGGATTCTTTTAGCTATACTG
>LZPO01107893.1:546358-611012 GCA_001675575.1 Neotoma lepida
ATCAGGGGCCAGGTGACATGAGAAAGAAAAAAACCTGGGAAGATAGGAGATGGTTTCCCCTTTGCTCCTGGGGAACTTGAAAGGAACAGTGTCTCTTAACTCAGGCCCAGAAGGGTCACTTTCCTCTTTTAGGTAGCGATAAAAGAGTACATTTGAAAAGCCAGCGTTCTTTGTCTTCAAATTTTGGAAAGTCCATTTTACTGCATTCTGCTTCAGACATGGCTGTGGAATTACGCTCCTGTGTGTGGGAACAGGATAGGGGGAGACCTGTTGGAGGAGCTGATACCTAAGTCTAGGTGGCTGCTACGAATGAAGGCCTGAGGATTTAGGCCAGAGCTTCAAGCTTTCATCACAGACTCAAATGTGTTTGCGATGTTATGGAGGGTGGGGAGTGAGTGGGGCCTGGGTAAGAGGACCAAGGCCAGGGCCGGGACTACGAGGCCAGGGGCCAGGGCCAGAGAGCCCAGGATGTTGAAATGGGTAGAACCAGAGAACGGTTCTCCCTCCCTCCTTCCCTATCTACCTAGCTCCGTACCTAGCTACCTAGCTACCTACCTATCTGCCTACGTACCAACTTATCTACATATCTATCTACCTACCTATTTACCTACCTACAGAAATATCTACCTATCTACTTATCACCTATCCACCTATCTATTCATCTGTCCATCTGTATCTATCTCATACTAAGTCCAATTAGTGTTCTGCTTATGCACATGGGAGTAGGGATAACCACTAGAGAATGAGCAATCTATCAGAAGGCTCATCCCTGAAGAAAATTTACTCTCTCTCCTTCAGCACTTGTCAACTGCTTGTATAGCCTCAACTACAAGAGGAGCTTTGTGAGCCCTTCCCTTAGCCATCCTGGAATGTTGAATGCTATGATTTTGTGCAGGCAACTGCAGCTTTTAAAAGTTCATGGGTGTGTCATCCTTGTCATGTCCAGAACTATTTAGCATTACGAGAAATCTTCAAAAAGACTCATACCCTAAGGTATCAAAAATGAAATCAGTACTGCAGGCATAGTGGGTATCAAAACAATACCGAAAGTTTATTTCACATGTCAAAGTCATGAAGGTGTTATCTACATTAAAGTATGGGGCAGACTATATCTTGTTCCCCCGTCTTATAAATATTTACAATTGCAGAGAGCACTTGGGCCACACAAATGCAAGCACATAGCCTGGTGGAAATTGGGGAGACCCACCTCTGGAGCACTGGGTACATCCTCACTCACAGTTTAGACCATTTCTTGGTGCCCCAGTGTCCTTGAATGGAGAAGCATCAGCTGAGCAGCCAGACTCAACCCTAATATTAATGAAGTTGCTTTGAATTAATGAAGTTGCATACTCCACAGATGCCTTGAGGAAGCTCCGTGGCAATGATGACTATCAAAGCACTCTATGTCCCCAAGGTATAAGCTCATCCATGACTATTTCAAACAGCTGTGCCAGGTCTGTTCACCATCACAAATCTTGATTGAACTCTAGCAGCTACTTTCACCCAGGCCAGATGGGGAACACTTTCTCTAGTGGCCCAGAGGAAGGCCTGTGATTGGTGCAACAAATCATGCACTTGCATAAATTACTACTATGATTGGTACAAATACCCTTGCCATACTCTATTTATGGCTGTTTAAGCTGCTGTTCAGCCCACTGTGTGAGCCAGCTAGGAAACACTGCCCTTTGTAGAACCCTAGCATTACAACATTGCACCCATAAAATGGTTTATTTCAACTTGTCTTTTCTTGGTGACATTTGATCTTTATCATTGATAGAGTGGGCTGAGCTGATAACACAAAGGGAAATGGTAGAAGTGGTGGTAGAGTGATAGTCACAGCAAAGGCAGCAGCAGTGACAGAGGTGGCAATAGTCATGGCGAAAGGACAGCTGAAGGGTTCCAGAGAGGAGAAAATGTGAGCTCCTAGGTGATGAAAATGTTTCAGGGTTCCAAGCCTTAAAAGTCAAGGACCTCAGGTATATTAGCCTCAAATTTATAACACAAGCCCCTCTCAGGAGGCAAGAATATCATCATCCTACACCCAAGAGTTAAGACTAGCCTAAACTGCTGAGAGCCACACCACTGGTTGCAGCGGAACTGAGGGTTCCAGCACCTGAAGCCCATTTGGAAGTTGTAACATAAGCAGGGAATACTTGATTAGGCTGCTGCTGGCTGGTACTATTGCTCACTACTGCTGGAAGCTAAGGAGTACAATAGCTAGCAGCCAATTGCCCTGCCATTGATGATTACAGACCAGAACTATGAGTCAGACCCAAGTAAGCAAAACCGTGAGTCTTTGACATCAAAAGCCCAGAGAAATAGGCTCCTAGATCTCAAAGCTTATAGTCATAAGTCTTCAAGTCATCTTGGTCAGCCAGGATTGCCACCAGAAGACCTTCTCACATACTCATGATTTTTACATATGTAGAACAAAACGGCCCAATCTAGATGATTCCTTGAAGCCACATGCATATGAAAAACAGGCTCAACTTTTGTTCATATACTCACCACAATATGCCACTTTCATCACCATTTTCTAGAATTAAACTGCAACTGAGTTTAAGAAGTTTGTCTCAGAGAAGGAGAACGTGTGATCAAGCCTCACAATCTATGTAACACACATGATAATGCCCGAGAATTTATTTTAAGCTCTAGGTTTAAATGCACATTGATTTTTGTAAATATATCAGTCCAATGTAGTAAGAACTTAACATAGCTCCTATCATCTTCTTATCTCCTACAGTAATTTAACTCTTTATAGCTCTAAACCCTTACCATCCTTTATCCAATATTAGGACAGAATTTCCTAGCTAACCATGTGTCTATCTTTGTAGTACTCTATCCACCTTCATCATTTATTTTATTTTATTTTATTTTATTTTATTTTATTTTATTTTATTTTATCTTAGAGATAGGGTATCATTCCAAACTAGCCCAGAGCTCATTGTGTACCCAAGGCTGGCCTCAAACTACTGTGTGTTCCTCCTGTCTCTAGGACTGGGCCACCATACCCAACATTTAGCAGACTGTTGAATGAAGTCAACACAACAATGAAGTGAGCACAGCTTCTTGCTGCTCTGATAGATGAATTATAAACCAGGAATGGTCTTCATGCAGTTAAGCCACAAGTATATAAATTTTGATTATCCCTTATTGCTCCTTTACAAAATTCTAACAATTAAACTCATAAGAAAATAGCAGGTTTTTTTTAATTCATTTTATATACCAACTACAGATCCCCTCTCATCCCTCCTTCCCCTCCCACTACCTTCCCTCACACACCCCTCATCCACTCCTCCAACAGGGTAAGTTCTTCCATGGGGGGACAGCTAAGCCTGGTACATTCAGTTGAGGCAGGACCAAGCCCCTCCTTGATTTATCAGGGGTGAGCAAGGTGTCTGACCATAGGTAATGGGATCCAGAAAGCCTGCTCATGCACCAGGGATTATATATATATATATATATATATATATATATGCACTTTCATATTTTAAATGGATCTATTTCATGGTTAATATTATGCTTATCTTTCAAGTTAGGGTGATTTATATTAGTTTAAATGTATAATATTAAGTATGTGCTTGGATCTTATAGAAGACTTCTAAAAGTATTTATATATTTAAAAGATTAAAGATATATGCATTTTCTGTACTTTTAACAAATATATTTTTATCTACAATAAAAAAAGAAAAAAATAGCAGTTACGTGACAATTTTGAACTACCTTAATTCTGAATACCAGTCAGGACAAGCAATTTACCAATGAAACTGCCGTGCCCATACAAAAGCTGCAGTAACTCAAAGGTCAACCCTGTTTTGCTATCTTCTAATTTTCAAAATATCTACAATGACTATTGTTGAGAGAAGCACAAAAGATTCCCAACTGGAAATTAAATGAATCATCACAATATGTAAGTCCTTCAGGTACTCTCAGTGGCTTAAAAAAAAATACTATTGGCAAGGAGTGTCTAAGCAATATACAAAGTGGCTTGATAACAAGAATTCTGAGAAGAGCATCTGCTTCCATGGCGTGTGGCCTAAGAGAAAAACCGCAGGATCCAGCTTTTCTTTCTACAGGAGCCCCAGGGCTGAAGTTGTAAAATTTCCCAGGAGAGACAACACGTCACTTACCTTATTCACATTGAAGTAAAAATGACTAATATTTTGTTCTGAAATCAGATTCTTTTAAGGAAACAGAAATCTCAAGGACTGAATTTACTTCGGCCTTCTTATTTTCCAGCCTTGCAAAGAAAGTGAAAAATCTCTTCCTTTGCATTTCTCGATTAACCAGGATCAATGGTAACTTCTTTAACAGGAACTGTCTGAAAATTCCAGACATGAGGCAAAAGGTTGTTCCCACATCAAGATCCTCTTGCTGCTGTAGCTCAGGTTCTTTACTTCAATCCCTATCTTTTGCCTGGGTTTAACTTCTGTGGTTTAATTCCCAGGTTTTCTGTTTTTGTTTTTTGGGGGAAGAATTTTTTTTTTCTTTTAGCCTTTAAATAACTTGTTCACTCTGAGTTTTCACATCTATGTGTGTATTACTGATAGAGGCAATCACCTGTTGGCCTGGTGTTAACCTAAGTGGTCTGTTCTTGAATTAGGTCCCTCACAACTTGATTTGATTACATGCACACACTCACGCACACACACTTCTCCATTTTGCCTCAGGAATACAACAAAAGTCTGACACTTTCACTCTGCTTGAATAACAATAGGTTCATTGTAGCACAGACAGTTACTAAGAATCTGAGTACTTCTTATCTTACCTTAAAAGGGGAGATGATGTTGAGGACCAGAAGGAGATTGAAAGCACCTAAGGCAGTAGCTAAGCATACTACCCTGGAGGCAATCTGGCTTTCAGATGCTAACGTCTCCTTTCACTAGTTTCCTGCTATTAGGCAAGTTTTTTTCACTGCCTGTTCTTAGCTTCTTTTGAAAATGATGATAACAGTAAATCTCATAAAGCTGTTGTGAACATTAAATATTTTTAAAAAATCATAATTATGTTTATCTTTGTAGGTGACACATGTTACACTCACAAACATGCTTAATAACTGTAAACAATTAATAGAAATGAGTTTGGTTTAGCTATGTTTAATCTTCTGATTTTTCTGAAAAAAAAACAAGTCATAAGTCAAAGTAATCATGAGGAAGACCTGAGTTCGTTCCAGATTGTTCAGCATCCCAATGTGTTTGAATTACAAAGGAGATTGTAACTAGCTGGGCAGAAATTAAGATATTTTAAAGAGACATTTGTGCCTCTCAATCTGACAGACTACTGAAACAAGGACCTCCAAATAATTGGGAAGTTCCCCAGAAATCCCATGTTGAGAGGAATAAAAAGAACCTAACAGAGTGGGAACTTACTCCCAGAAAGAGAGTCCACGCATCTTTAACTTACAGACCATCTTACATGATGAGATTGAAGCCCAGACAAGGATGAGTCTTCGTTGCCTGGGATTGCTTAGGTGTGTATGTCCTTGGCCTGCTATTTAAACTTTATATCACTTTGATACCCTGAAGATTGACTAGGTGGGGCAAAGGGTTGTTGAATTTCTTTGTCCCTCTTCCCCATGTAGCCACTGTTAGGCCCAAAGAAACACCCCCAAAATGGCAGTGCTGGTGACAATATCCTAAACAGGACTCTGACAAGGTCAACAGGAGGATCATTACTGGGTAAACAGAAGCCTAAATTCAGTATTCCTTAGGAATCTCATAAGGCAGGTTTTGCTTTACCAGGAAAACCCCTGCGTCCTTTATTTGCCCCAGTGGTCAACTACTTGGCAAGGGCATCTAGTTCCTGGTTAAACTGAACAGCCTGCATCAGCTCAAAGATCCCCATCCTTTGACTCATACAAAATCTACTTGCTTTCCCATCAAGTTTCCACCCTCTATTCCAGGGACATGGCAGTTTGTTCCCCCAATAAATTTTTCTTTCTACCTACAAGTGGTCCAGTTCAGTGGTTTCACTGTACCTTCACTTAAAGTCACATCAAATACATGGGGACACAGGTTGTGGCCTCCAAGTTTTATAACAAGGTGACCAAATACAAAGGGTACTGTTAGCCCCTTGCTTCAAGGACGACTTGAACACAATCATTTGTGTATCTGTGCTTTATGGTTGTTAGGCTGTGTTCACCTAGTTGTTAGAGATCATTTTCTGTCCTTTCCAATATAGTTTCTGTGACTTTAACAGTATTTAGTCAAACTCTAGGATCATAATACATGTCTGGTTTTTGTAACACTTTCTCAGAGAGTAAAGGATACATAGGTTTTGTGAGTGTTTTGTTTGCTTTTTGAAAATATCTGGAGGTAGCATTATATATCTTTAGTAATATTTGATATTCAAGGGAAGTCAATAAGATGTATATTTTGCTTTCAGAGATGAGAAAAAAAAGTCACACTTCAATGTCTCCAGGAACTTACGCTCTCGCTAGTGAATTTGGGGGTGGGGAATCAATAGAAATGAACACACTTCTGGTGCTAAACAAAACAAAAAATAATAAAAAATCAGTAGGCTTTCTAGGCCAATGACATTCCCTTTCATCTGGGCAACTTGACACACACATATCTCCACAAACTGATTGTCCTCCTGAGGAGTATAAATGCAGACTCAGCTAATGAAAAATATAAAAGCATTCTGACCAAAATGCAACATGTGGGGAAGGACAGAAAATAGTCCAGTTCTGTGACCTTGCTGTATTTACCAAGGGAGAAAAAAAATGAAACTGAACAACAGTAAGAATGAAAACTCGAAAAAGCACTAGCTCTATTTGCTGAAGTGTATGTCATTTATGTCTGGGAGTATTTAGTCATTTCCTTGTGCCCTGATACAATAATTAAGACTCAAGAAAACACATTATGAGAGGGTACTACATTAGGATTTATCAACTTCTAATGCACTAGCCAACACACTCAGAAAACACGGTGCTACAAAGAACAGGGGCTGGGTGCCTTCTATTGCATCTAGAAGGTCAGCGGCCTATAGTGTAACTCTAACTGTGATCAGTGACAAGTCCTAGTGCGACTATATGTATTAAGTAAAGGACACAGGGAGACATCAATAAGGGAGGAGAGACAGACTTTGTATAATAATATTCTTCCCAGTAACACACATTGCAGGAAGAAACCATGTCAGCAATATTATCTTTTATCATGAAGGACAATGAGCTACCTAACAGCTGTTTCCCATTTTTAAAGCCATTCCAATCTCAATGAAACATGCTTGGGAAGGGTGTGGAAAATAAACCATCCCCAAACCCTACTGTAATGAGGCAAAGACCATTAGAAACAAATGGGCTGCTTGGGGTTTGCTTCCACCTCTTGGAGACAGTAAAAGCCATGGAATTACAAACACTGCTTTCAATAAACTTGATATCAAAATATTATGTGGAAGCTCGGCAGCTACTTTCAAATTTTATTTCCTTTGCTATAATTAAACAGAAGAAGTATAATTTTTTACACTATCAAACTGTCTTAGTACATGTGGTTAGTTGATGCCAAATTCGGGTTGTTAGATGAGAGGCCGTGAAAGGAGAAAAGGGTTAAAAATAATTTCAGTTTTTAAATTTCTGGTTTAAAGGAGATGAGATCTGCTCTCTTAACAAATGTTTACATGTTCAGTAGATTATAGTTAACTATAGGCACAATGTTGTTCAGCAGATGCTCAGAACTCTGCATTTTACATGACTGAACCTCTACACCCATTGAACACCCTGTTGCCTCTGATGATGCCCACTTTCCTATGCATTTCATGAGTATGACTACTTTTCATTGCTCATCTAGAGTGGAATCCAGCAGCATCTGTTCTCCTAGGACTATCTTATGTCACCCATATGTCAGCATACGATAACATTTCCCTCTTAATATGGATTGATCTCTAACTGTCCTGAAACACAGTACATGGGAAATATTTAGATTCTGCATATGAATTTACTTCTGGACTGAAATTTTCCTATTCAGTAGCTATAAAACTCAACATGTTTTTCTCCAAGTTATTAAATGTGATCATTTCTTATACAAAGTTAAAATAGTAATCATCCCTAACTAAAGAGGTTCAGGTACATTGACACATTTTTTAACTGTTAAATAATAGAGAGCTCTCAGTAGAACTGAAGAGGATGTATATATTCCTTGGAGGGACTTAATGAATGCAAATAATCTTGCAGTTTGGAGAATATACAGTTTTTATAAAAGTTGATCTGTTTTTCATTTGATAATGAAAATGTGCATGGCTACTTGCATTTTAGAAAAAAACTGTAAAAGCCCTGAGAAAATATATGGGAAAAATAAACATTGAAGAAAAAAGATGCAGGCAAAAGAGAAAAAATAGGTAAGAATGGCGAGAAAGGCATTACATTTCCAGATGTCTCCACCTTCATCTTTAAATTTTTCCCTTACTTCCAATATCAAACTTTTAATAACAGTAGCAATCTGAAAGAAGGGAGCATCTTTGTGACCATTATACCTCAATACTACAATACATAATATGCTTTACATTTGATATCCTGTTGTCCAGATGCTTCAAACACAGTCCATTTATTAAAATCTTAAGTGTACAAAACATAGTCCTAGGCATTGTTACATAGGATTCAAAGCGATTGGTACAGTTTTTACTCTTAATAGTTCATGGTATAGAGATACAATATGTTTTAATTCTATGGCTTAAGAGTAATTATAAAATGCATCAACAGGTGCAAAATTGTTCTGAAATGTCTGACGTTCAGCAAATGATGTGTTCCTGAGAATGTATACATAAAATAAAATAAATTTTCTCAAAGTTAATTACTTTTAGTTAGGAAGCAAATGATTAAAGAAAAACTGTGTGTGTGTGTGTGTGTGTGTGTGTGTGTGTGTGTGCATGTGCATACATGCATGTATATTTGTAGGTGCACTCACCCATGTGTGCACACATTTTGGCCAGAAGTCTGCATTGAGTGTCTGCCCCTATCACTCTTCACCCTAGTTTTTGAAACAAATTCTCTCCCTGAACATGGAGCTCACTGTCTCAGCTAGACTGGCTGGCTGGCCAGTGAGCCCTCAGGACCTGCTTGTCTCCACATTCCCAGTGCTGGTGATACAGGCATATACCACAACACCCAGCTTTTATGTAGGTGCTAGGGATTGAAACTCAGGTCCCCACACTTGTGTAGGAAGCAAACCACTCCATTTCCCCATGCCACAGCAATACTGCTTTGAGAAATTTGATAGAGCAAAGTGTTATTCCTTAGTTTACCTTTTATATTTATATGTATTTTCACAAATTGGTTGGACTTCACGTGAGATATAAGAATCATTTTAAAAGGTGGTGCCTAGCTATTCAGTAGACATAAAATCACATTCCAAAGCAGAATAGGATACTCCAATAAGCTTTTGAAAATATGGGATTCTTGTATCAGGCTTTGCAAATACTGGTTAAGCATTGTCGTTCACTGGTGAAAGCATTGGAAAGTCATTTTTCTTTCGAGGAGTTCATCTATTCCAATCCCTTTCCCCTTTCTTTCTTTGAAACAACGTTTGGAGGGAAAGCCCAATCCCATGTAATTGTTACAATCAAGTTCCCTGCTTGCACTTATAAAGTTGAATGTAGACACAGAGATGGAGAAAAGGCCCATGGAAACAAGTTTTACTTAAAATTATCAACAGCAACCTTCAGTAGACCTTCACTGCGTCCCAATAATTCTACCATATTTCCTTATCAAATTAGTTCACATCTCTCTGGAAGGATTACACCAAACTTATTGTTTCAAACTTTTAACCCCCTCCCTTTCTTCACCTACCTCCTAACAAAATAGGAAGCTTGAAGCCATCAGCCAATACTATTCAGAGGGCCCTGCTAATGCTTTAAGGAAAATTACTTTGCTGAACACTACCAGAGAAACTTGCCTAAGGGATCAGGAGACAAAAAAAAATCAGCTGGACTTTAGCCAAAACTCCACTAATAACCTTTCCTCCATACGTCCTTACTTTAAGTGGAGGGCCACAAGCCTTCTTGTGGTCTCCTGGAACCAGCATCAATTCAGAACCAGTATCCAGTAGGCCCTGGATTGTTTTCTTTCCACTAGTATACAAGCATCCTTGTAAAGGGCTGTAGGTCCCTCTGGGAAAGGACTGGAGAAGAGCTGAGAGTAAAAGTCTTAGGTATTTTAGCAAGATCCTTCCTCAGGGGGACCTGGTAACCCCTTCATATAAAGGGTTCTGGGTCTGCAAATTGACCCAAGTCTGGAAATTGGTTCATGGCTGAGATTGCTTTTTGCCACAATACAATGTAGCCTTTATTTCATTTGAGAATTTTTCTGCCTATACATATCAATGCGGTAGGGTTCTTATCTATTTCATGCCTGGAAACACCATGATTGATCAGCCAGTAGCAAAGGTCCATATGACTCATGCCACTATAAAATTCACTTTGCCTGTGCTGACTATTATGGGTTAGGCAATTATGATCATGGCTTTGTCTATGCTGTCCATTACTGTAATCACCTTGCCTTTGGCAATTCAGTGCTGCCCCCTGGCCCCTGCTCCTTTGGGGCCCAATTAAGGCCATTGCATTTAATTCGTCCAACTGAGCAGCACTGTCTCCAATCCTAAGATCTGGTGGCACAAGGGAAAGGATGACAATAAAGCTCTTCAGATGTGCTGGTGCCCCACCCCACCCTGTCACCACCATTTTGCCGTTCTATGCTCAATTACAAGTCTCCTTTTGGATTTCATTTGTTGCTGGGATTTCTTAAAACTTTCACAGACCTGTCATTTTCCTTTAAACCAAAAGTATGTGGAAAACTGTCTTTGTTCTTATCACTGTATTATTTCTGGAATCTTCCCATTTGTTTCCTTGGTAGCCTGTTGCTCACAGCAACTAGAATAGCAAACTAAGGGGAAAAATGAATTTCTTTCTCCTGTTTAAACTTAGTGTGATGACATTGCCAACTCTACAATCAGCTAGGACAGTGGTTCTCAACCTGTGCATCACGACCTCTTTGGAGGATCAAATGGCCCTTTCCCAGGGGTCTCCTAAGACCATTGGAAAACACAGATATTTATATTACAATTAAAAACAGTAGCAAAATTATAGTTATGAAGTAGCAATGAAAATAATTTTATGGTTGGGGCGGGGGTTACCACAGCATGAGGAACTGTATTAAAAGGGTCACAACATTAAAAACATTAAAAAGGTGGAGAAAATTCTCCAGGCATGCCTGTGAGGTGGAGGAATTCTCTAGATTACGCTAGCCTCTGAGCTCACCTGTGGAAGATGTTTTAGATTAGATTAAAGCAGCAATACATGTACTGGTGCTATTTGATGGACTGGCTTCCTGTCTAAATAAAAGGGAGACAAAGGAGCTGCCAAGCAATAATTACTGCTCTCTGCTTCCTGGCTGCAGATGCCACGTGAACAGCTGCCTCCAGCCACTGTTGTCATGAGTTCCCTGCCATGATGGACTCTGGAACTATGAGCCACAGTAAACTCCTACTTCCTCCAGCTGCTCCTCCTCATGTGTTTTAACAGAGTAACCAGACAAGTAACTAATACAACCAGCATGCCATTTCTAGGCAGAAAAAGCTGTAAGTCCCACATCAAATTAAATGATTTTCATTAGGATTTTGACACACAATGCAATCAAATTCTGGCAAAGTCACCCGTTATTACAATAGTATTAAATCAAATTCTTAGTATCAATCTCCTTTAGTCTATTAAAAAATGTTTGTCGTAATTAATCACTTTCTCCTTTATGAAATAGTTTACTTGAGCTTTTTGGCTTCTTGGCTGGTTCCTTGTAATCTTTTTGACTTCTAAATACTGAAAACCCAAAGGCTATCTCCTCAGATCTTGTGACTTATGGATCTGTTCTCACTGCTTCACATCTGTCTGAAGGTTTTAAATAAAGCAATTTATTGAACATCCTCAAATTATCTATTGTTTCTCAAAGAGCAAAAATGTATTCAATGAAAACAGTGAAGCATAAAAAGAAATTTTAAAATGAAAATTTCAAATAAATCAAGTATGTCAGTCACCATATAGGGAAAGAACTTCTGCTATTTAAAGATTGAGGTTTGTGGATTGCTATGGGTTTTTTTTTTGTGTGTATGTGTATGTGTGTTTGTGTGTGTGTGTATGTGTGTTTGTGTGTGTGTGTGTGTGTGTGTGTGTGTATGTGTGTTAGCAGTCTAATGTGTCTTTTGCAGGAAACATTTTTTTAATTAAAGTAATAATGAAAAGATGAAAATCAAAGAATGGGAAAGATGATATTAGGCAACTGCAAAAATAAGCAAGAGTATTAAATCAATAAAAAGTACAGTTTAACTTTAAATTCACCCAGCAGAGTAAGGAGTAGTTAATTAATATTGAAGAATTTGTAATAAGATGTATCATATAGTTCTTTGCAACAGAAACATAAGGTAAGTTGATTAATCAAATTTTTTATATAAAGTGGAGAAGAAATTTCTAACAGTAGGATTGTAGTAAGACAAAGCAATATATCTCTTTAGAGGTAGACATGGTGAATGTGTTAACTATATATTAACAATACATTTTAATATTATAATGCACTCTGAAATGACCACATGATTAAGGTGGTTTTCCAGTGAAGTATTCTCAGACACATTGACACGTGGAATATTTTGTTATAGCTACTTTCACATCCTTCTTAAGTATGAAAAATGACACCGTAACAAAACTAACCTGATAGAGTTATAATTATTAAGAATTCTGAGATGTCTTTTGTGGATCATAACTGTATTATAAACAAATTTCTACTTTCCTTATCATGTCATAAGCTCCAAAATCATTCAGTGGCATCAATGCCTAAGAAACATTTTAAGGCTAACTGCATCATTCCTTGATTTTAAAAAAGTTCATGCATAGCTCTGGATTTAAAGCAGGTATCATACTCATTTTTCTTAGTACTCAACAATGAAGCTAGAAAACATGTTTTCTGCCCTCCAAATCCTAGATTTTATTGAAGAAAATAGACTATCTATGTATGTATGTATATATGAATATATATATAATCATATGTAAGCAAATCCTATAGTGCTTTGATGTTTAGAAATATTTTTGCTCTATTTAATGATTTATGAAATCAGATGCATCTTGTAATTAAAGATATGCCATACCTTAATTAATAGCATTTTGATTTGATTTGTGCTTCAACAAAACCATATATTATAAAAACAGTATTCAAAAGTACTAACATAAGTGTTCACAAATTGAGATATACAGTATGAAGAAAACAAAGCAAAGTGAGAGACAGTAATTAAGAAAAAATATTAGGGACAAATCAGAGACTTATTTTGCTGTCAATGTTTCCCATCAATTTCTGCCACATGCATTAATATGTTTTCTTAGCCTCATAAATTTCAATACAACCCAAGAAATGGCACCAAAAGGCTTGAGGCTTCGTTCCAAATATTATTGAAGATGTTACCCAATGTATGATGTTTTGAACTATGGCCATGGAGATAAAGAAGGAAACAAATGGAGCAATTTGTACATATTTTGGACATAGAGTCAAGAGAATGCATTGGATGTCAGAGAGCAGGGGCTCAAATAATGGGTTGATGGGTATGAAACTATAATGACATATAAAAAATAATTACAGTAAAATTTGCTAAAATAGCAAAAATATTCTCTTAAGAAAGTTTTTGACTCATACTCATGTAATAAAGAATTATATATATAATCTAAAGATAGAAACTAAGAGTTTTAATTCAATTTAACTTACTTCACATAATACACAAAACAATGTTAGGTGCAATATGTTATAGGTTCCACATCCAATGAAGTCACATTTTCCAACATACCTGAACAATCCATTATTTGGATCTGATGTTTATTATTTTCTTTTATTTTAAAATCTTTGTTTACATGTTTGTGCACACATAGGCTATGGTGCACTTCAAGGTGTGAAAAGACAGCTTTGTGGAGTTGGTTTTCTCTCCTACCTTTCCATGGATTCCAGGGATTGAACTCCTGTTGTCAGACTTTGATGACAGGTGACTTATCAACTGAGCTATCTTGTTGGCCCTGGATCTGCTACTTATGCCACATGATTGCTTCATATTATTGATAATAACTAGAAAGTTTTATCTATTTAAGATTATTTGAACTTGGAAATTTCAAATGCAATGAGTGTATGTTTCTTTGACCTTAAACAATGACAAGACAATATTTTTAAATAAGGGCAAAACATTCTGCAGGTTATAACTGAAGAAATAGAATTATAAATATTTATTTGTAATAATAATATAACCATTATTGAAAACTCATCTACTGGAAATTACATTATCACCATAATGCTAGAAAGTTTCGGAGATAATAATAAGCAACTCTTCCTAGTTATAAAATGGTTGTTTTTCAAGATTTCTCATTTCTTGTTATCTCAATAATTCAGTGAGTATCTAAGATTTGTAATCTATTCAGTAAGTATCTAAGATTTGTAATCCTGTAAATGCCAATGGCATCTGTGACACACACAAAAAAGAAGCTCAGATGGATATCTTTGATCCAGGTAATTGCAAATGGCTAGCTTATGCATGAGCAGAATGACATAGCATCAGGCTAGTGTCTAATAATAAGTTCTCAAATCTTCCAGCTGAGTTTTTGTTTCCCATACGCAAAATAGGAAAAAGAAAGTTACCACAACTAAAAATTTTCTTTTGTATGGTTTGAATTTGAAATAAGATATGAAGAAGCAGGTAAGATTATTTTTATTTTATATAATGATAACAGATATCAATTGTTTGAATTCATTTGTTTGTCTTGGTCTTTTGTCTTTAATTAGACACATCTTCAGTATCAAGGCCTAATGTAATTATCATCTCTGTACTGCTGGTACTAAAAATAAAATTGTCTTAAAAATATGGTTAAACTTATGCCAAACTAGCTCTGAGTGATAGCATGTTTTTGACTGCAAGCATGAAAATATAAACTGCATGGCAAATTCTACCTTGAGCGTCCTTCTAGTGTTTGCTGTGTGGCTAAACAACCAAGTAGAGAGTCTCGACTACATAAATGAAACACTTAAAATTAGGAGAACGATCTAATCCTTGTCTACATAGTCAACAGACTGTTTCTTTAAATGCAGAGAAAAACAGCCTTTACTGAACTGCAGCATTTGGAATGAAAAAACTGATTCCCTATACTGGAGTGTTACTTGGGCAGAATGATAAACAAGAACATTACCATTTTGCAGGGCAAGACATGGCCTGATATAAAAATAACTCTAAATTATTAAGAAGTACTTGAATATCCTATGTCAGTGTCCAAAACCTGCCCCTAATTACCATGAACAAATTTTAAATGCTCACATATCAACTGACAAGTCACTGAGCATGACGTATAAATTACTTAGCTGCAGTGTACATGTTTTCTTTGTGATGCATTGCATTTCTTTTGTGTATGCTGTAATCATCAAATGCATATCAATTTTGAGTTTTCCTTAAGCTGCAGGTAACAGTAATTATAGAGCAGGAAATTTGACACCTGCATTGGACATATCTTTACACATAAAATAAAATTACACTTCCAAGTGGAACAACATATTCTTATTAAGGCATGCCAATAGATACATATTATATTCTTTTAGATGTACTTTGAGGAAGCTGCATCTTAATACATATCTGCGATGGTTTGAATGAGAAATGTCACCCAAAGGCTCAGTCATTCAAACACTTGGTCAGTTGGTGTGGTTCTGCTTCTTCCTTGGGATCCTTGGCTGCACTGGTCCACTAGGGTGGAAGGAACAGAAGCAGGGAAGGGGGTTCAAGACAGCTGTGGGTAGGACAGGAGACAGCTCTCTAGGAGACAGACCAATGAGTCAGCTCAACTTTATTCCAGAGTACAAGGAATATATAGGACTGGGGAGCCTGGGAACAAACCCTAATTTGAGCTAAGTGGCATGTTCCTATCACAAGGCTTCACATGTGATGGTAGGGTCTTATGGCAGAGCTCCTAGCACAAGTCTTCTAGCAGGAATCTATGCCAAGGGTCAAACTAAAGATAAATCAGGCATCTGGCTTAGAGACAGCTTTCAGATGAGGTCAGTCCTCAGGGCCCAGGAACATTTCCCAGATAAAGGCAGATAGAGGCAGGAAGTTCTGCTGGAAGGAGGGAGCCCTATGTTGTTGAGCTATTTAGATAAGTTGCCAGGCCATGGGGAGACTGAAACCTCTACTAGTCAGCAAAAACCTTCCAACAAGTTGGTAGCATTCTTTGGGGAGGTGATGCAGCCTTGCTAAAGGAAATGGTCACTGAGGGTGGGCTTTGAGAGTTCATAGCCTTGCCCCACTACCACTTCTTCCTCTCTGCTTCGAGTTTGCAGTTGAAGATAAGATCTCTCAGCTTCCTGCTCCAGCTGCCTGCTGCCACACTGCTGCCACACTGCCCTGACCGTGGCTCTTTCTCTGAAATTGTAAGCCTAAGTAAACTCTCTTTTCCTTAAGTTGCCTTTAGTCATGGTATTTTATCACAGCAACAGAAAAGTAACTAATATGATACCCAAACAAATGTAGTCAAAGTTTCTTCTCTAAATTTCCAGAGTAATCCTCGCCTATGTTATACAACTCAATACCAACACATTGCCTAGGGTGAATAATGAAAGAAAATCTTAAATATTTAGGCACAAAACCAGAAGACAAATGTCACAGCAAACAGGAAAAAATATATATAATTGAAGTTTAACAAACATGTGGTGCTCCCTTTATGGACAAAAATAAACATTTCTTTTTCTAACATGCATTTGAGTTACAATTTCCCTTCCCTGCTGATGAAATAGATTTGTCTACATGATTTCTGTCCATAAAAGGTTTTGCACTTTTGACTCAGCAATTTACCTGCTACCAAATTACCCCTTTCCTCCCATTCTTCCTGTCAGATTTAGAAAGGAAGTTGCATTTGCCCTTTCAGTTCTTCCCCACTTTACAGCCTGTCCCCCATCATTTGCCCTTTCCAATTCTTCCTTCAGAACTGGAATACAGTGTCAGAAGTGTTTCCCATTCCCCTGCCTATCCAGCAGCAATTTCTACCTGCAGATAATGTGTAAACAGGTTTTCAAATAATGCTGATAGATTCAAATGACAGAAAATGTGCCAGTTAGATTCAAAGTAATCCCAGATCATCTTTGGGGCTGGAGACATGTTTCAATGGATTACAGTGCTTCCTGCTCTCGCAGAGGACCTGAGTTCAGTTCCAAGCACCCATGTCAGGCAGCTCAAAATTGCCTGGAACTGAAGTTCCAGAGGACCTGGAACCCTCTTCTGGTACCTTGAGCACCCGCACACACACACACACACATACACACCAGACAAGAATAAAATAAAATCCTTAAAAATAAATAAAATGATGCTTATAGATTCAAATTACAGAATATTTGTAGGTTATATTCCATATAATACTGGATGGTCTTTGTTGACTTCACTTTTAGAGCCAGTATCCCTAGACCAATATCTACTTTAGGTAATATATGTCAAGATACTGGTGCAATTTAAACAAAAGTCGTGAGTCTTCTAACCCTTTGACATGTGTTCTATTTAAGCATTTCATCTGAAGCACGTCCTTTGGTTTAAATTGACAATTGTGTGCTAATCAGAAGCATAGCCATCTTTAAAAATCATCGTTCAATTTCACACCACTACGTTAGAGCCATGAAATACCATGAAAACTCAGCATGACAAGACAGGGAAGACCTCAGAATATTGACCGAAGGGTCTCTTATTTCAAACTCTGCATTAGTCACTTTGAATATTTATTGAAAACAACTGCTGAGGAAGAGACATGACTGATACTCATCATTATATCTTCACATGCTTATTATAACATGCGCTACATAAAGAACATTGAATATGTAATTGATAAATGAATTAAAGGATAAACAAACAAGTCATTAAATTTGTAAGCAATCCAGAGGATTCTATCTGGTGGAATAAGTATTGGGGCCTTAGGGTTTTGTTTCCTGTTGTTCTTGTTGCTTGTTTTGTTTTTGTGTTTCTGTTTTTGTTCTTAAGCATTCACTGAGAAAGCAGACAGAGGAAGGGAAGGTCAAAGTGTTAGCAGATCAGACTTCGTCACTCTTTGGCCTCTTCTGGGCTTTCAGAGAACATAAGTATATCTGAATACAAATTATAAGAAACTAAAAACAAACTTTCACCAACCATAGTCTACACAGGTAATGGGCAATTCAGCTATGATATTGTTCTACAGATCCACTTGTCATATATCATGGACACAATAAAAATAACGAACTATGGTATACCAGGCTTTTCTTTTTGGGCCACCAACCACCTCCCAAATCATGACTCGGAAACTTATTAGTTATGATGCTCAGCCTAGCTTAGGCTCATTTCTGGTTAGCTCTTTTAGCTTAAATTAACCTGTTTCTCCTATGTTCCTTTTCCCTTGGGGCTCTTTACTTTTCTTTCCTTCTGTATCTTACTTTCTCTGCTTCTCATGTCTGGCTGGCTGGTGGCTGCCTGGCTTCTTGCTCCAAGAGTGTCCCTCTCTTTCTCCCTTGTTCTCTTCTCCTTCTTCTCTCTTCTTTTTGAGCCTGGATTTCTCCTCTTATTTATTCTCTCTGCCTGCCAGCCCCGCCTATCCCTTCTCTGCCTAGTTATTGCCCGTGCAGTTCTTTATTAGACCAATCAGGTGTCTTAGGCAGGTAAGGTGAAAGAAATGTAACACATCTTTACATATTTAAACACACATCCTTAAATCGTTAAATGCAGCATAAACAAATGTAACACACTTTTACATAGTTAAAGTAATATTCCACAGCATAAACAAACATAACACATCTTTACATAGTTAAAGTATTCCACAACACTATGGGGCTGGCAAGATTTCTCAGTGGTTAAGCACACTACCTGCTCTTTCAGATGATGCAAGTTTAGCTCCCAGCATCCAAGTCAAGTGGCTCACAACCTATATAAATCCAACTCCAGGGTATCCAAAGGCCTTTTCTGGCCTCTGTGGGTACCTGCACACACACACACACGCACACGCACACGCACACGTAATTTAAAAATGAAGAGAAAAGTAACAGAATCTTTTAAAGCTAAATCAATGCTTACTTTCCTTGGAAAAGCAGAATCAGATGATAATGTAATGTACCGGATGGAGTAATCTAGTACCAGATTGTCCAGAGGCTAAAATCAAATAACTTAACTAATTAAGGTGTCTCTTCTTTCCCTTCCACCTACCCAATAACTAATCAATTTGGCATCTACTCGGTGGTTCTGACTCATTAGCTAACATATTAGAGCCATAGCCATGGACTGAAGTGGCCTGGGAAGACTGGCAATGCTGATTGGGCATGTACTTTCCTGTGGGGCCACAGCTCTGTCTGAAGGCACATTTTGAAGAAAAAGGAAAGACCAAAGTATTGTCTGTGTTAACATTTCCCTGTTTAAACCCAGCTTCATTGTTTACACATGGGTAACATGTAGCTATCTTTTCTCTATTAGACTTTGGAAAATGTCATTAATCTGGTTTATGGCATATATTAAATGCTAATTCTTTCCTCTCTTTTTTTCAAATGAATAATTATCCACAATAAATTTACAACTTCAGTGTTTTGACAGATTAATTACATTTTCCATATTCTGGTAGCATGATGGCAGGGGTAAAAAGCCTCAAATTAAGCAGTCCCAGAATAATTCACTTCTTTCAAAGATTTGTTTTAACAAAACATGATGATGATGATGATTTAAAATGCTAAGATGCTGAAAATATAGTCTGAGGTACAGAAAGAAGAGATTAGAGGAGATCTTTTCTTGCTGGTTTACAAAATGCCAAACCATGAATGAAAATTTAGGCACAGCTACTGGTTTTTTGTACTCTCTCAAATGGCTGCACACTATGGGTATTATTCCATGTGAAAAGAAAATTAGAGGATTTTTCAGTTGTGAATAAGCATATCAAATTTTCCCACTAACTTTCAAGGTTAATTATATTCTTATTCTTCTGGTTGCTATAGACATGGTTTTCCGAGAGGCAGAGATGCATCTTCAGCATCCGTTACTCAGAGAGAAGGATAGAGTTATGCTTCTTCCCAATGTCCCTGTTACTGAATTCTTAATTGTCTGAATAATTAAATATATTACATTAGTTGAAATAGATGACCTTTCAGTTCCATTCCATCCCCAGTGCTACACATATCCTTGATTGCACAGCACCTGGGTGTTCCTTGGGAAGGGTGAAGAAATGTGAAGCAGAGAGATGAATCTTCCCTGCCTTCCTTGAAAACAAGTTGGGCCTTAGAGATTGAAAAGAAATCCTACCTCAAAGGACCATCTTAAGGAGACTAAATGACAAGCATCTTTGGAAGCTTCACTTTGGTTTAATGCAGCCTGTCCAGGGAGAAAATATTGCTTAGAAGTTTAAGGGTATGTGACTTCTAAGAAGTGCAAAGTTCATTGCCATTAGGATGTTTTTAAAGGTGAAAATCAGGGCACTGAATAAAAGATGCAACCAGAGGAAAAAGATGGGACCCTGGCAGATCTTAGTAAATACTCAAGTACTTAAAAATGCTTTTTGAGGATGATGGAAGTAAATACTTAATAAGGAAGAACAATCACTGGAAACGAGAACAATACTTCTTAATGGAAAAGACTTTGAACCCATACAACACTTCCAAGAATTTGGCTGAAAGTAGTTCAAAGGGCAGGAAATTGGCATTTTAATATTCTGTGTGAGAAGGAGAAAGATAAATTATGAAAGAAGAATTAATTTTTGCCGTGATCTGATCAAAATTTCAAGGGTCACCAGTGTTTATATTTTTGAACATCATGATGCATATGAAAATATTTTGCCAAAGTCTGTCCAGAAATAAATATGCACTATTCTAAAAGGGAAATCTGCCACATGGTAGTATCTATGCAGTATATTCCTAAGAATACCACGAAGAATGAGCAATGATTGTGCTCCAGTTCTGTGAATGTATCTTAGAATTTGAGAAACAAAAAAAAGCTTGTGAGTTTTCACTATACTGGAATATTTCAAAAACTTCTGTTTTCTTCATTGCCTTTATATTTGTTCTGGCTTGAGTGAGAGACTTTCTGATTACACTTGGTAGAGAAGGTAGGCAAAACCAACAATATGTGTAAACAGTAAACAGTGTTAGGGGAAGTCTCTCAGCAAAAGAAGGTAAGTTTGCAGGTACAGCCAGCTGAAATGTGGTATAATAAAAAAAGCACAGAGGTCTTATCCTACATTCAGAAATATTTGAGAATCAAAATGAAAAGGCAGATTCTCAATAGCTAGATAGGGAGAGAGTTTTGAAAATTTCCTTCAAATCTGATGTTGACATTTAGCTGTTCTTGTGATGGTATTTAGAGGTGGGGTATATGTGTGTGCATGCATACCTACATGCATGTGCAAGTAGATATAGATATGCATGTGTTTGCACATGTATGCAGATACATGTGTGCACACCTGAATGGATATGTGTGGAAGCTAGAGGACAACATTGAGTGCTATTATGCAGGGCACCATCTATCTTGTTGTTTCAGACAGGGCTCATGGAGTAGGCTAGGTTGACTGGCCAGCAAGCACTAGGGGTCCATCTCTCTCCACTTCCTCAGTGCTGGGACAAGGGCTTAACACAACACCTAGATTTTCTTTTTAAATGTGAGTTCTTGGGATCAAACACAGATCCTCAGGCTTGCACAGCAAGCACAACTGTACTTATTGAGTTATCTACCCAGCATTAATAGGTGAAGTCTTTAAGAGGTGAGTAAGTCATAGGAGCCATGCCTTGGTTAATAAATTAATGCCATTATTGCATGAGTAGGATAGTTAGCTTGAGACTGGGTTATTATAAAAGCAAGTCAGGCTTTCTCTTACTCTCTCTGTATTAGTTAATTTTCTGTCACTCTGAGAAAATGCCAGGACCAAGGAAACTTAAAGAAAAAAAGAGTTTATTTAGGCTTATGTTTCTAGAGGGATATGGTTGATCATGGCAGGAAGACACGGCAGCTGGAGCAGAAAGCTGAGAGCTAACATACATCTTCAACCACAAACAAGAAGAAGAGACCGTGAACTGGAAGTAGGACAAGGTTCTGAACTCTCAAAGCCCACCTCCAGTGATGTACTTCCTCCAGCAAGCCACACCTCTTAACCGCCCCGCCCCCAACAGTGCCACCAACTGAGGACCAAGTGTGTAAATGTCTGAGACTGTGGGGGACATTGTGATTCAAGCCACTACACCTTCCTGTTGCTCTGCCACATATTATAGCACCATGTAGTGTATTTTCACGATGATCTGATGCCAAGGTTCTTGCCAGTTTCTAGAATCAAGTTCTTGGACTTCCCAGCCTCTATTATTGTGAAAAATAGGTCTCTTTTCTTTATAACTACTCCAGACTGTGGCATTCTGTTATAGTAAGACAGTCCTTAGATTTCTGGATATGAAGAGATATAGCTAAGAAAACTCTTTATGCAGCTGCAATACTAGACAGGATAACTGGTTAAGCCAAGGGGCAGAGAAGAAAGTTGCCTGGGATTAGCCTAAGGATGAGATATGAAGAACCTTGAAACTCAGAACCAACAGAGATTGATTCCCCAGGCACCTAAATTTTTGGTTCTGATTGATGTCAAATGAGAGGAGAGAAATAAAGGGTGCAGTATAGTACTGAGGAGGTACTTGGTAGCAGAAGCTTATGCGGTTTCAGTTTTTAACTAAAACTATATAGTATTTACAGCCCTAAACAAGACATTATGCCACGACCTCTAAGGCTCAGGGAACATCAAAAAGACATGGTGGAAAGAATGTACAAGCAAGAAGATAGGGAGAAAGGCAGCATGACATAGTCAATACAACAAAAGAACTCACAGCAGCTGAGGTTTTGTGCAATGGGCCTGTACAATACCATACCTGTCAATAGTCGGCCAGGAATGGGCAAGGAGCTCATGGGGCTTAACTCCTCCCTGATGAGCTATTGTATTGGCTACTGATTGTGGGGGAGGGATAGTCATTGAGCCCAACAGACTGCTAATAGAGAGTTCCAAACTGATGATCATGCAAAAGGCCCTGGTTCAACTCAGTGATTCACAAAAGAAAAAGACAATGAATGTGCAAAAGAGACTTGGAGAGAAGAGGGGAAGGCAATGGGGATGGGAGGGAGAGAAGAAAAGGTGGGCTTTGAAGCTATTACAATTCGCTATGTTTACATATAAGATTGTCAAAGAACAAATTTAACTAATAAAAAAGAAAATACTGTATTTAATAGATTTTGGTAATTGTAGCATATATTAATAAAATATAAACCTCTAAGAGCCTGGTTTCCAGGATAATTGTTGCAAAGCCATTGGCTTTACCTGTGTACATCTTCTTTATTTCCTCCCCTTGACCTTCTCCAGAAGTAATTACTATCTGAAATTTCATGTTAATTACTATTCAACTACTTATAAAATACTTTTATGACATTTATATATGCACAGATAACGCATTACTTGGTTTGCTTTAAAATAAAAATAAAAAATTGTATGTATTGTCTGTCATTGTTTAGATTCTGGTGCTATGATAAAACACTGACTAAAAGCAATATGGTAATGTAAGGATTTATTTATTTTACATATCTCTATCATGGTCCACTACTGAGGGAAGTCAGAGCAGGATCTCAAGAAGGAGCTGATGCAGAGCCATGGAGGAGTGCTACTTATTCACTTGCTCCCCGTGACTTGCTCAGCCTGCTTTCTTATTGAATCCAGGACCACCTGCCAAGGAGCAGCATTGCCCACAGTGGGTTGGACCTGAGATAGAAAAAAATAAGGAAACTTCAAAGAGTAAACAAATTCTTTAGAGTGCTTGATAATTTGAGTATTGAGCAAGGTAAGAGTCTCTCTGTACCCTATCTATATAGTTACCTCTTCACATACAATACTTCCACTAAACCCATTGCTTTCCTACATAAGGCAGGGCTGTACTGCTGATCTTGACCTTGAATGTATTAAAACAGACCTCTTGGATCCCACAGACCATTGGTAATTGAGTCTTCTTGTTTTTCTTAGCTATTAATACACAATTGCTTGTCTCTGGTTGTCTTAAAAGCATAGATTCCACAGAAAACTCTATACAGAATAATGGCTGTATTTATAAAGAAACAAAACAACCATAACACCAAAATACCAAGTACCTTCCATAACCTGTAAATTATCCTTCACTGATATAAGTGAATAAGAACAAAAAAGATGACTACATGGCAACCTAGAATAACAACAGATCCAGAACAAGAAAACATTTCCTATTTTTATGGTGCTTCATAGAGACATTGAACTTGGTCTCTTTTCTACACAAATTTCCTACAGAAGTACAGAGTTGAATAAACCCAACCTTCATGTCCCACAGCCCCAGATCCATATTCTTTGTTAGAAAGCTAATGTCCAGATGTTACAAAGATGGAGACATTTGGTTTCTTCCTATGTGATTCAGAAACTATCGTAGTTCGGTTCTAAAATACAAAGCACCACACTAAATCTGCCTAGTTGAAGGTGATGGCAAATCTCAGAATTGTCTTCTGTCCATAGGGTGACTTCAAGTTCTGGGAACTGATGCGCATTTCTTGTGGAATGTTAATAACTTAAATTATATTTGCTATGGATGTGTTCTGAATATAAACTTAGATGAAATAATTGCTAACATGTTTCTTTCCCATTTCTTTTCAAGTGCCTATTTGGCCTAGGAGCAGGAGAACACTTTGAAAGCTAAGTATGTGACTTAGTGCTTGCTGATTAATATCAATAAAATTAGCTTAAGAAACTTCCCTACATCTATTGATTCTAAAATAATCGAAAATTTTAGACAAGTGAATTCAAAACTCAACTATAGGTCATATTATTATGCCTATTCTCTTTCCTTCCTGAAAGACCAGTTGAAGGACTGTTGAAGCCTTTGCTTTGTAGCCTTCCATGTAAATGCCCGTGCTTGGCTTGTGGTGTTGGCATCTTCCTCCCCCACACCAAGAGATACAATATTCATAACTCATACCTATAAAATAGAAATGCAGGCAACAGCTTCTTTCTCGTGATTCTAAGAGACTATCCATTGGTCATAAGCCAAGGTTGATGACTGTTTTAGGATTTGAGAATGTCTGGAACTCAGTTGTTATTCATTGATCATGATTCATTAATTTGAATTATTACATTATCTCTTGTTTTTCACTATCATTTGACTCTCTCAAGCTGTCTACTTAAATATCACCTGATCTTCAGATGCTTGGCTCTTCTTTTTCAGCTTATCACAGAGATACTATTGATCTTCCACAGGTTATAATGCACATGAAAAAATTCCTACAAAACAGAACACTGTTGAAAATATCATTTTTCTCCCCAAGGAAGACCTAGTTTAGATTATTTGAAAAGACCTACTTTTGCACTAAATGTTCCCCCACCGTAGAAGCAATTTGTATAATAATTCTGTAGATTCAAACTCATAGAATCCTTTATTGCTTCTAAAGTCCTTACAGTAAACATCATCTCATCTTATCACTACACTAACTTGTTGCATTTTATACATTAGCACTATGTATAACAGGTTTCATGTCCCTCAATTAACAAAAAAGATATGGAAAAAAAAGAGAAAGTTCAGTGACTTGTTCAACAAGAAAACATTTTATAAGTAGCTGGGCCTGGACTAAAGGATCCAGATTATTGTCTTTTTATCCTTTAAACAGTGTGATTTGAGGTTGCAGAGATCATTTGGCCTTTAAGAGCACCAGCTGCTTTTACAGAGGACCTGGTTTGGGTTTCTTAGGAGCCTCATGGTGGCTCACAGCTGTCTGTAAGTGCAGTGTCAGAGGATCCAATATCCTCTTCTGACCTCCATGACCACTAGAAACACATGTAGTGCACACACATATTTGCAGGAAAAACACCATAGATATCAAATTTTCAAATAAAATAAAATGAAAATAAATAAAATGATTTGAATTGATTCATGTTTTCCCAACTTGTCCTCTGAGCTCTAACACAGAGGTATGTGACGATCCATGGAATCTGCAACTTCTGTTTCTTACTCAAGAAATTCTGCTGTTTCTAACTATAAATATTTGAGCTGTGAACAATATTTCTAGTAAAAAAAAGTGTGTTGTGCTACAAAAAGAATAAAAAGGTTTAAAAACTATGAAAATAGATCATCTGTTTCTTTCTGTGATTAGTCAAATGGTAATATACAAAAGTTCTTATAATCCCTACTTATGACTTAATTGTTGAATGTTATTGTCACTCTAGCCAGCAAATCAGATATAAAATTAAAACTACTCAACTTTCACTAAAAATATATTATATGCCTCCTGATTTTGATTCAATACTTGGTGATTTAAAGACCATGATCACATGATCTTGTAAGTAATAGACCATGTGATCACGGTCTTTAAACCACTAGGCTTTTGACCTATTATTCTATGCTGTATCAATGACTTGTTTCCTAGGAAATGGATCAACCAATTTTACTTTAGTGGCTTTTTAAAGTGTAAAGGCAAGTAGGACACCTTCATTCAAGACTAAGTGATATGGAATTAAACAGATGCTGATGAAGACCTCAATAAACTGTGAGTAAAAGAGAAACAATGCTTTGCTGGGGCAAATGTACAATACAAGCCAAATATCCTATGTTTGAAAGTCTCCATTAGAAGATGTCTCCATTAAGTCCCTCCCCTAAGCTCAGGGAACCCTGCAGAAGAGGAGGTGGAAAGACTTTAAGAGCCAGAGGGGAGGGAGGACACCAGGAGAACAAGTCTTTCTAAATCACCTGAGCAAGGCTCATATGAACTCACAGAGACTGAAGCAGCCAAGCACAGGTCCTGCACAGATCTGCATGTGTATTATGGCTTTCAGTTTAGTGCTTTTATGTGATTCCTGATTGTGTAAAAAAAGTGGGCCTCTGATTCTTGTGCCTTCTCTTGGGCTCTTTTTCTTCTGTTTGCCTTGTCCAACTTTGATGTGATGGTCTTTGTTTTCTTTTATTATATTCTATTTTGTTATGTTTTGTTGTTATCTCTTAGAAGCCTGTTCTTTTCTAATGAGAGATGGGAAGCGTAGTGGATCCAGATGAGAGAAGAGCTGAGAAGGAACTGGGAGGAGTAAAGAGAGGGGAAACTGTAAACAGGATCTATTGTATGACAAAAGAATCTATTTTCAATAAAAAGGGGGGAAAAAAAAGTATCCGTTAGCACGAAGGACAGATTGGCTCTACTTCCTGGGTTACCAGCATTAAGTCATAGACACAACATAAATAGGTCAAAAATCATCATTATATAAACATAAAGTCTCGAGAAAATGAAAAAAAATAATGTTTTGAAAATAGCTACAAAGTATGAATGAATTTAATATTATGAATGTAAGAACGCTTACCTGAAAATTATATTGTGAAGGTATTTAAAAGGACCAGGTTGTTAAGATGAAAAATCTCCATACAGATCTGTACATTCAAAGTGATGCTGGCCATAATCCCAGCAAGTTGTTTTCAAGAAATTGACAAGCTGATTCTAAATTTATATGGAAATTTAAGGCACCTAGAATGTCCAAAGAACTTTGAAAAACAAATGAAGCTAGAGAATTTGCACAATTTGAATTCAATATATGTTTCTGACCCAAAATAGTGAAGAGAGCATGGCACTGGCATACAGATTGGCAGTAGACCAAAGGAACAGAGTAGGAAATCCAGAAATAGACACAGACTTCTATGAGTATTTGAATTTTGACAAAGACGACAAAAATATAGAAAGGAAGTAATTTTAAAATCTACAAACCCTTCATTTCTACTTTATAATATATATAAAAAATTATTTGAGGTAGATCATGTACATAAAAAGAAAATCTAAAGCAATAAAACATAAGGTGAGACTAACAAAATTCAAACTTGCTTTTCAAAATGTGCCTTTAAAGAAATAAATCCATAGACACATCACATAATGTCTAAATCAGGATACTTTTTACATAGCCTTCACCTCAAACATGCGTCAGTTCTTTGTGGTGAAGAGAAGAACATAATAACAGAACATGAACAATGGACTCCTACAAGTTTATAACAAAAAAAGCAATGATCAAATTAAAAATTGGGAAATAATTCAAATAGGCACACATAAATTGCCAAAAAGCACATGAATGGAAGGTCGTAAAGATATTAGTCATCAAAGAAATGAGAATAAAAGTACAATAGCACAACGAGATGCTATTATACAGCCAACACACTTAGTAAAATTAAAAATTAATTTTAATTAAAGACTGACAGCAATAATTGTCAATAAGGATATGAAGTCATTACAAAACCCATATAGCATTGATAAGAATACAAAAGTATTAAAACAATGTAAGAGAAAGTATTAGAATTTTTCATTGTGATGTTTAATTTTAGTTATCAACATGGCTGGATTAAAGATTACTTAGATTCTAGTAAAACAATATATTCATGGTATCTATGAGAGTGAGTCTAAATGAACTACATGGAGAAGATTCTCCTTCCTTGCAGGTGGGTATCTCTTAATCATACAAGGACCAGAAAGAATAAATCCAAAAGGCAAAGTTGTCTCTCTCCACTGTGAAAGACCTAAGGTACAGGATCCACTTGCCTTTTCTCTTGGACCCATAAAGTTTAGGCTCTTAAGCCTTTGGATTCTGAGATAGCCCCCTTCCCTTAGTTCTAGGGTTTCAGGCCTCAAGGCAACAAGAGTTGCACTATCAGATGCTCTGGTTCAGACTTTGACCAAATCATACTACTGCATCCTGGGAACTCTTGCCTGAAGTTTGCTTGCAATGAGACTTTTCTACTGCCATAATTATGTGGTCAATTCCCTAGTAAATCTTTTTATGCATATCTAGATGTATGGCTTATTGTTTTTTTTCTCTAGAAAATGTAAGTATATTTCTATAAGAACTAGAACATCTTATAAAACTAAACACAAATCTTCCAATATCTAGATATACCCAAGAGAAATTAAAATCTGTATTTACATATTGACTAATTTAATAGTGGCCAAAGCTGTGTTGTGGCACAAGTCTGTGATCCCAGTACTTAGGGGATAGAGGCTGGAGGACTACCACAAGTTCCAAGCCAGCCTGAGCAACATACTGAGTTTGAGGTCAGCCTGGGATATGCAATAAGACGGTGTCTCAGAATTTTTTTAAATGTGTTTTATTATCTGTCTGTTGATGCCTAACTACTGATTTACTGGTTCTACAAAAAAACATGTTTTGTTTTGATTTTTTTGAAGGGTGTCAGGAACCAAAAAAAGATGTGTCATTTGTTCAAGGCCTTGCAATCAAAATGCCAGCAGGACACATTTTCACTTTGAAGCTCCACTGGGGAGGAATCCATTTCAAACCTGATCATGTAGTTGGGAGAAATAATTTCCTTGCAATTTTGGTGTTGAAGGTCCCAGTTCCTGATAAACAGTGGTGTATTCATGCAAAGGGATACAATTCAAGAGTGATGGGGAAATAACTGTTGATTATATAGTAGCAATGATAAAATCTTCAAAACAGGCTGATTAGCAAAATATTTATGAAAATATTACATGCATTATTTCATTTGTGTGAAATTCTACAACAGGAAAAAATAATGTATAGTGAGCAAAAACCAGAACAGTATTTGTCTGTGGAGGATGAGGATGGGAAATTTTAAAGAAGGATAGGAGATAACTTTCTGAGATGAAGTCTACATCAGTTCTACATCAGTTCAGTAAAGCAATGTGTCTCATTGGTAGCTCATCCTAAATCCCTAAAGTGGTAGGAGTCATGCTGTATCCATGACACTAATAAAATATATTCTAGTTTCTATGGGTTATTTTTCTGAGTTATTATTTATTTAGATTTCAAATATGTTTCTATTTCAGATAAAGTTACTATGAAGCTTATCATTATAAAACTATTTCAGATAATAACTGTAGAAGAAAGCATAGAATGAGAAAAAGCTTTGCTTTGTAATTCCAAATGTAATCAGCGAGTCTGGTCACGATTATCAGTGGATATTAAAACCCCTGGTTCAAAGGATATTAAGAAATAGAACAACCACATGCTCTCAAATTATTACCCTACAGATTACATCCTTATTGTAAAAGGGGGAAAGATTCCTTGTAGCAGAGAAATCTAGCATAGACAACATAAAACAAGTGAACAAACGTAGGATCACCTACAAAGGCTTGAACTGAAGATGTGTGCTCTTTACAGAATGCAATTAGAGGGTGTGTGACGTTATCTGTAGTTTTTTATTATTATTATTTAACTTAATCATAAAGGAACAATCTGACCCACATGGCCTACTTGCTTTAAAAATGTCATCTTGACAGAAGACAAAAAGGCTAAGAGAGCTGTTTTTATCAAATGAAACTAAAGTGATATCACCTTCAAGCACAAGAAATGAACTTTGAGTGGATTCTAGACTTTGAAAAAACAGGCTGAGAAACTTAAATATACATCAGATACTATTTCTTTAGTAATATTAAGAATCTCTGATGAAATACTGGCATTGTAGTTATTTGAGGAATGCCCCTTGTTCTCAGGATGTAGATACTATATATACAGATGATGTTACATGCTATCTGAAACTTTATGTAAGATAGCACAGCAAAATAACAGACAATTATAATCTACGAGAAATGAGAGAGAATAGAATGCAAATTTGGCAGGATGCTTTGCAGTGACTCTAAGCACAAATATGTTCCTCTAACTTTTCTGTAGGTGTCAAGTTAGTAGAACTGTAATTTAACTTGAACACATGAAGGAGTACTTGTAGTAGCCTAGCCATCACGTGGTAAATAACTATAAAGTTGACAAAATATATGGAATAGTTATTTGAAAGTAGTGTCCAACAATTACCAAGGATTCCAACTGCTGAGACAAAAGAAACACAGGAAGTGACTGTGATGGATAGAGGATTAATTTTTTTTTGTTATTTTATGTGTGGGGGTTCTTTGCCTGTATGTATGCCTGATGCCTGCAGAGGCCAGAAGAGGACATCAGATCCTTTGGAAATGTAGCTACAGATTATTGTGAGCCACCACCTAGGTGCTGGGAATCAAACTTGGGTCTTCTGGAAGAGCAGCCAGTGCTCTTAAACACTGAGCTATCTCTCCAGTCCTACATTGAAAAGTTTGAATAGTCATTTTGAAACAACCTAGATTCACCTGGGAAAAGAGTCTCAATGAAGGATTGTCTAGATGAGGTTGTCCTGTGCTCATGCTTGTGGGGATTGTTTTGATTGTCTTCCTGAAAGTGCATAACACCATTCACTGGTAGAGGGCTCTAGACTGTATAAAGGCAGAGAAAGTATGCTGAATACTAAGGATGCCTATATTTCTCCATGCTCTTGACTGTGGATATGATGTGACTAGTTTCTTTATGCTCCTGACAATGTGACTTTCTCACAACGATAGACGATAACCTGGGATTGTGAGCCAATATAAGCCCTTTCTCTACTCAATTGCTTGCCTGGGTATTTTATCACAGCAACAGAAGTAGGACAATGATCCAATTATTCTCCTGGTCTTCTGAGAAGGGTCTTTTTTGAGACAGCGTCATGCAAAGGAAGAGTGAAGATTGTGGTAGTATCTTGAAGAGAAAGAATTGAAAGTTATATACTGTGCAGCTAGTATGAAATTATAAGGCACAATAACAAATGAGAAATATGCAGAGAAAAGGCTCTAAAATTTAAGAAGTATCCTTATGTCTTTAGTTGAATAATAAATTGTATCTGTACAAGGAGGGGGGAAGCTATTGAGGATCTGTGAACATGGTGGGGATACAAGTTTGAAAACACTAGTAATCATTCAAATTCTCACCAACTAGACAAAAGAGAAAGCACTGAATAGCACTGATATTCAAGAAAGACTTGAGAAAGGACATACCTAAGTTATGTGACTGCTTCAACTCTAGAATAATCACTCACACTCACCCTAGTCTTTATGAAACTTTTACTCAGTCTCCAGTAAATCAATTGAATGTACAGTGAAACTGATTCAATAAACCTTAAAATAATATAGCAAACATCATAAAATTTAAAATATGCCATTTATAATGGGAAGAGTTGGTGGAATATGTTAAAAATTAAAAATGAAATAAGATTGTTAATGAATGAAAGAATATGCCATTTCTGATGTGCAACATGTATTTTTAAAACACAAGACAAGTGAAGAAAGTTGAAAATATGACTCCAAATCAATAGCAAAACCCAAAACTCAGTCAATAAAAATGGCCAAGAAATGAGGTATATGTTAGAACAAACAGAACATCCATTTATTAAAAGAAATATAAATGACTGCAAGGATTTGAAGAAAAACATGGACATTGTGGGAGAGAAGGTGAGTAAATCTCAGCAGACAAAAGAAATGACAAAAATTGGACCAAAAATTTGGAAATGAAATGCAGAAAACGTATTTGGAATAAAAAAATCAATACATGTGCTTAATAGCACATTCAATGGTAACAAAACAAATGGTCAATAAACTGAAAATCAAATCTATAAATTTAAGCTTAGAAAGAGGAAATACTGTCAAATATTGTCTCAGTAGTCTGAGTGACAATATAAAGTAGTAAAATATGCATAAAATGCTTTCTAGAATGAGAGGACAAAATTGAGAAAGAAATAACGTTTTTGAAGAAACAGTGCCTTAAATTTTCCAAAGATTATGAATAGTATAAACCACAGGTTCAAGAAACTCAATAAATAGCAATCAGAATAAGTACAAAGAAAACCACACTTAAGGACACCAAGACAAAAATTACTTGAAATTATGTATAAAGAAAAAAATATATTGTACACAAAAGAAAAACAAGAATATTGGTTTTCTTATCACAAAACCCACTAACTATAACACAGCTAATATCTTTATACATAAAAAGGTATTAATCTAGAATTTGGTGACCAGAAAACTTCATGGAAAAGGAAAGCACGCTTTAAAACAGGCAAGGTGGACTTAGAGAATATGAAAGTATAAGAATTGTAAGAGACCAGCTGCAAAACTCAAAACTACAAAATGCAGTAACTGGCTTCACAATAGATATAGGACTATGAAACAGAAAGAAAAAGGTATACCATGCAAACTCAATCATGGCAAAGTTGGAATGGGTATGAAGACATCAGAAAAAGAAAACTATTTCACAGAACACAGATGGGGTAGTTTGAGTGAGAAATGTCCCCAGAGGTTCAGGAATTGGAACATGGTCTTCAGTTGGTGCCACTGTTTGGGGAGGAAAATGCAGCCTTGCTGGAAGAAGTACGTCACTGAGGGAGGGGCTTTTAGAGTTTGTATCCTTGCCCCACTCCAAGTTTACTATTTCTACTTTGAGTTTGCAGTTCAAGGTGTGATCTCTCAGTTTATTTCTTAGACCACCTGCTGCTTACCTCCTCCATTATAGACTCCCCTTCTAGAAGTGTAAGCTAGAAATATTCTTTCTTTTATAAATTGCCTTGCTCATGGTATTTCAGTTTCTATAACTGCAAATGCATCTTTGCTGTTTACAAGCCACTCAGTTTATGGTAGTTTGTTCCAGAAGTGCAGACAAATGAAGACAATATCCAACAATACCCCATAAACATCGTTTCAATGTGCATTTGAGACATTTACTACCTTAGACCATATCCCAGTTTTCAAGAAATTATTAATATAAAATGATTGAAATAATATAAAATATTTTCCTTGTGGCTGAGGAGATTACAGTAAATTACTTGCCATGAAAGCATGAGGACCTGAGTTTATGACTCCAGCACTCATGTAGAAAGTCAGATGTATTCTTGCAATTCCAGTTCTGGGTAGGCAGAGTCAGCTAGATACCTAGGGCTTTCTGGACAGCTAATCTAGCACTATTGGTGCACTCCAGGTATAGTGAGGGACTCTGTCTCAAAAAATAAGGGGAAATTAACTAAGGAAGACACATAACATCAGCTTCTGGCCTCAATATATACCTGCACATACATGGACACAAATATGTGAATACACACATGTAAACATATACACATGTAAATAGAATACATTATTTGACAATAGTAAAATTCACATTGAAAAGAAAATAATTGTGTTATTTAAACTTCAATTCTGTAGCAAAATGCTTCAAAGTGGACAAATTAATTTTGCCTCACAGTTTAAGAGGTTATAGTTAGTCCCTGGCCAATTAGCTTAAGTGTTTCTGGGCTTGCAGTGAAGCGGAGCATCATGAGAGAAGGGAGCTGTATGTAAGAACTGCTCATCTCACAGCAGCCAGCAAGCAGAGAGAATATACCTATCCTAGTGTGCGTCCTCATTCTTCCCCTTTAATTCTGAGTCCCCAGACCATTGAATAGTACCACCCACACTCAAGGGGATTCTTCTGCTCTTAATCTTCTTTGTTAATGTTCTCACAGACACACTCAGAAATGTGTTTTACTATTTTCCTACATGCTTCCCAATCCAACAGATTAGCAATTAGGATTAACCACCTCAATCTATAATAAATTTGTATGAAAAACACCCCTATGTGTTTAAAAATAATTTTTTAAAATTAAAAAGATTAGAATATATTTTAACATGCATAATAATGAAAATGTCAAATATCAAAACTTACCAAGTGCTTTTAGCAGAGTCAAGAAAAAAGCTAATCTCCTTAAATACTAATTTTACAAAATAATATCTTAAAGTCATTTATCTAACCAAACTTCTAAATAAGCTATAATAGAAGAACAAATTAAAACTCCCTCAAATAGAGGAATTTATCATGATAAATTTGAAATGAATTTGAAGCTACCAAACAGTAGAGTAAAACAAAGACCAAAGATTATTTCTACAAAAAAAAAAAACTCAATAAAATCAATAAACTCTAGGTAGATTAAGAGATGGTGTATTCATAAATTGTCAAGAACAGCTATTGAAGAAGAATGTTTTACAATCTCCTCAACTGATAATAAGGGTACAAAGGCTGATTTTATACAACTTGATGACAATAAAGTTGTTGATTGATATAATAGGAAAATCAGTTGAGTTACACAAATTATCAAAATCGACCTAAGTATTTTTTAAATTGTACTAGCTCTATACCTAACATACAAGTTGAATTTATAATTTAAAATACTTTAAGGCAGTTTTTACTGGTAAAATCTTCTAGACATATAAATAACAAATATGGTGCATAAATTCTGTCAGAAAACAGAGACCATTTCTCATTACATATCACAAGGCCAGCATTATTCTGCTGCCAATTAGACTATGACAGTAGAAGAAAATCAAAAATGAGTTTTCTTTACAAACTATCATCATGAAATATCTGCAAACTGAGTGTAGCAAGAAGTAAAAAGAATAAAACATTTTGACCAAGTACTGCTACTGAGGTAATTCAAGGTTGAACAAACAGGAAAAAAAATCAATTGATGGTACTCAACACAAAAAACGTCAATAGATTAAAAGCAAAAAGCCCAAGTTCCTTTTGACAGATATAGAAGAAGCATTAAAAAAAAAGAAAAAAAAAATACCTCGAGACCTCAAGATGCAATCACAGGAAAGACTCTTAGGCAACCTGGAATAGACAATATAAAACACATAGCTAATATCTAACTTAATGTCAAAAATTGACAGTTTCTTTTTCATAACTGGAAGTAAGTCCCAGAAAGCTGCTTGCAATATTGTTCATCCACATTTCCCTGCTGCTCTAAGCCAGCAGTCAGCCACTGAACACATAAAGCCGAAACCATCGAGGAGGAAAGAGCTGAACTGCCTTGACTTGCAGCTTACATAATTTGGCTCTTAGAATATTCCAGAAAAGACTTCTAACACTAATAGATTGATTAATTTAGCAAGTTCACATAATATAAGACCATATATGGAAAGCAATTATGTTCAAATGCTAGCAAAAATTGTTTAAATTACATTAAAATTAATAATATTTACAGTTAGATCTAAGAAAGATAAAATACTTAGAAATGAGCTTATTTAAACATGTTCAAGACCTCTACATTAAAAGTTACAAAACATTGCTGTGAGAAACTAGAGGAGATCTAAATTACTAGAAGATACATGATGCATCTGGACCAAATACCCAAGAGCATTAAGATGGTCTCTCATAATTGATTTGTACTTTCAATGTAATCTCAATTAAAATCTCAGCAGGCTTTTAAAAAATTATATATATATAATCTATTTTTAAATAGATATATATGAAACATATGGAAACACAAAGGACCTAAAACAGCCATAGCAATCTTGCCAAATTGTAAGAAAGACAAAATTGAAGGATTTATACTGTCTGATATCCAGGCTTACAATAAATCTACAGCTATCAAGATAGTGTGGTAGTAGGTTAAACACAGACAAATAGATCAATGTGAGAGAATAGAAGCCAGATTAGATCCATACTTGTGCAGTCTATTGATATTTTACAAAGGTATGAGAGCAATTCTGGGGATAAAGGAAACTCTTTTCAATAATTGGTGCTCAAATAATTAGATATACTTATGAAAGCTACCCCTACTTCACACTACATACAAAACCCAATTCTAGTTAAATTAGAAATCATATGTGCATAAATGTAAGAGAATCTCTTCACAATAGTGTGGCACATAAAGATTAAATCATCCAGAAAAATCTTTAACAACAACATCACAAAGGATATATTGGGCTGCAACTAAATCAGTCTTAACTGGATACAGTAGCTCATGCTTATAGCCCCAGTACTTAGGGAGACTAAGGCAGGTGTATCACTGTAAGTTCAAGGTCAGCCTTGGCTACATAGTAAGTTCCAAGCTAGCCTGGAATAGAGAGTGAGACTTTGTCTCAAAATATAAAAAGAGAAGTTTAGTCTCTCATGCCAAAATGTCAGTAAAGAGATGAAATGTCAATAAAGGCTCAAAGCACGGCCTCAGAAACCAGAGATAACACATCCCTAATAAAGGACCATGTCCACTCCTTTAACTTTGTTTTTTGTTTTCAGATCAGGATCTCAATGCAACAAGTGAGTAAAATTCCTAGACACTTCACAAAGGATGGCAGCCAAATGACCAACAAGTACATGTAAGAGTGTTCAACATCATTACTCATCAGTCAATCAACACAAATTAAAACAATAAGATCATTATATACTATCCCAAATGGCTAATGTTTGAAACAAGGTCAATAAATACCAAATGTCTTTCACTCTATGGAAATTGGAGAGCAATAGAAACAGGACTCTGGGAAATCAAACATGAAGACCTGTTGGTGACAGGAGTGGAGAATATCTTTTTTCTATATACAATAGAGGAGTATTTCTTAGTGTTAGCATTGAAGTCAACTAAAAACTTTAAACCTTATCTTGCAATAAATTTCATTTCAAATAATTCGTCTGAAGAAACATTTGCTCATAAGTGAAGTACAGAAGAATTGCTGAAATATTAAAGAGTTTCTCAGTTTAGGGGGCTGGGGAAATGTTTCAGTGAATAAAGTGCTTACCCTGAAGTCATAAACACTGGAGCGTGGATCCCCAGAACCCATTTAAAATTTGGAGTGGTCATGGCAGCCTTCCTGTAATTTCAGCACTCAGAAGGCAGAGACAAAAAGTCCCTGGGAAAAGCTGGCTAGTTGAACTTCTGTATCCACAAGCTCTGGCTTCAACTGAGAGACTCTGTCTTAATGAATTAGGCATTAAATGATGGAAGGCTGTCCAACGGTGTCTTCTGGATATGACACAGCTGTTGTACCTATGAACTCATAGGAGCCATAGGATACCTGCCTAAAACCTGAGCAGAACTGGGCCCACCGGTAGTCCACCATGGATGGAGGGGGAGTTCAAAGACCCTACCTCTCCCAGAGAAGCTGTAGGTAGTTAAAGTTTGCAGGACGATATTAAATTGTATTCCTCAGTGGTATAGCCTCTGATGCATTACCCTAGCTCAAGTAAATTGCCCCTACCCATACTCACACAAGCAACCCTAAGTAAATATAGGAGGGCACGCACACAAAGACAGTAGGAACAAGACTTAGGAAGAAGTATGGATTTGATGGGTGGGGGGAAAGGAAGAAGAAAGGATAATGGAAGGACTTTGATAAATATATATATATATGTGAAATTGTGAAAGAATAAATAAATTTATAAGCATGTCAATACACTTTGAACCATGATAATATCCTAGATAACTATATCAGAATCATCGTACCAACTGTCTGCAACACAAATTGCTTCTAATCCTTACAGAATGGGCTCAACCATTCCCCTCACTAGCATACATAGTATATGTCTATGATGTACACAATGTCTTCAAAGAGAAAAGGCTATTATAGGGATTCTTAAAAACAATCATTGTTCCCTATGTATTTTGTATGATATGAGCCAGCTGTCAATCACCACTATCAACAAATATCATAGGCTATTTGTTACAGTCTCTTAAAACCATGGAGTTCTCATCAGACACTTGAGGAGGAAAAAGAAGTATCTTCATACAACTCTTTTTATAGAACCTGCTTTAAAATTTTGAGGGAGAGACAAGTGAGCTTAAAGCGGTAACAGCTGTGCTTTCTTCACAGGCAGGGCCCACCTAATTTGTCATTTCCGTGTTTTCTTGAAGTCTTTACTTGAATTCCATTGTTTTGACTTTTCACTTTCAATTAGCATCCTCTACAAAGTGTGATCTCACAGAGCTGACTTTGGCAGTTTCAGACTTTACAAGAAGTTTCATCGTGTCTCTTTTGAAACAATTAAAATGAAAGTGCTGTATGTATCAGGGTAGCGCTCAAAGAAATGAACACTAAACCATCCTTAAGTTTAGGACTAGTGCAGTAGGGCAGTTGAATTTAATTTGGGTGAGAGACTCTGCCTCTCTTCCTGCTATTTACATCTATGCTTTTGTGTTTTGATTCTAGGGCATATTAAATGCCATGCTTTAAAACAAATAGCCCTGCTTTATCTAAAATATCACGAGGAAAATCATTTTACATGTGAATTCCTGGACTTACTCCAGTCTGGTGTTCCTTCCTAGCTTACTTTACACTTTATACATAAACACAATAAAGCACCACACTTCCTTTTGCTGTTGTTTTGGTTCTTAAGACTGTGTCTCACTGTACAGGCAGGCTGGCCTGGAACTTGCTATGTACATTAGGCAGGCTTCCAACTCACAAAGATCTGCTTGCCTCTTCCTCTGAAGACACTATGTTTCTCCAAACAGAATATGACAAGTAAAGATGAGCTTTCCTTTCATCTGCAAAATGTTAGACAAAGACCATTTTACTACATGTTTGTAGTTTCTAAATAAGGAAATATATTTGACCAAGTTACACTTAAGTTAGCAGAATCACAAAATTCTTAAAAGGCCAGTGGGTTTTTTTGTTTGTTTGTTTTACAAGTAAATGGCTAGACCTTGTCAATCTTGTCAATTATATTTATCTGGATTAAGTGAGAATTATCAGGTGGTTTTCAATCCTAATATGAAATTCTTACATTGTAATTATAGCATAAGAATCCACTTTCCCAGTAGTGTATGATTTGATGTAAACCTTCTGATAGTTAAATATAGCAGTATTGCTGGAGTTGAGGTGAAAGAGAAGGTTATATTGTTCTTTATATGATAGGCAAAGATCACAGGAAACCAAGTCAGACTTCATATGACTGATATCAGAACAGCAGAAATGGAGAGTAGACATTAATTCTTTATTTAAACACTTTTTCCACCTGACATTTCTGGTTTTTGTATGCCAATATTTAATAAGTTGCAAGGTTGCTTTTAGTTTCTTTTAAATCTTCACACTTATGCAATTTCAGAATCCAGACAATTCTTACTTATATTGTGACCCCATTTAAGAAAGTATGATTCTCCCTGGAGCTGTATAAGGGTATACTGGTATCATCAGAATCCAAAAACTGAGGGAAAATTCTAAAGAAATGTCAGCAAACTTGGAAGCAATCATAGTGTATGACTTGCCTTCTCCTCTGGGATGAATATATTGAGGACTAGTACCTTCTACAATAGAAAGACTTAAAAGCTATGAGACTAATATAAAAAGAAAATAACCCATTTATGGGCAAAAATATAATTAGTAGATGCCAGTTTGCAAACTGTGAAAAAATAACACATACACCAATTTCTTTATATCCTGCAACTTTACAATCTTAAACTCAGCACTTCTCAAAACCCCAGGGATACCTCTCAACATTGTACTATCAAGATTCAAGAATAAAAATAACATTTTGGCTCAAAGACATAATATTTCACATTAAGAATTCCCTCGGAATAAGAAACCAAGGGAATGACTTCATCAGTTGGTATCAGTGATCGCGATTCACACAAATTCCTACTTCTGTTTTTTAATGGCATCTAAAGAAAGAATATTCAATACTTAAAAAATAAGACAAAGATTTCAACAGAGAAAATTGTGTTTGAGTCACACCTGTCTCTAATAACTGACTCTAAAACCATGGAAAACTAAAGAAGAATTAAGAAACGCCTAAGAGTAGGCTCTTGAAGAATGAAAATTATGAGTTGTGTCAAGACAATGATACATGTGGCCTCACACAAAGAAGGAAGATATGGTGAAAAAAAATCACCCTAATCTTGCAAACTTCACCTCTATATGACCGAAGTTGCTTTGGAAATGACAAGAAGAGATTGTGCAATAGGAATCCCTATCAGAGAGCTGTGGCAATAATATTCTGGGTCAAGCCAGCACACTCAATATGCCTCTTATCAAAATGGGACAGTCACTGTATGGGCACCCAGTAAAACTGAAAAGCCGGTGTTGCAGTTCCACAAGCACCACAGATTAACAATTCCCCTTGTTCTTTGTATTTCCCACATGAAAGTGGGGTAGGTCTCAGAGAAACAAGCAAGAGTCCACACTCACAAACAAGGATAGGAAAAAAAAAATAAAAGAGGAAAGACAGAATCAAAAACTAAGCCAGAGAGATTTTACCAGAATTCTGTGTGAGGATAAGCAGAAAACTATGGTATGCTTCTAGTCTTATCATCAGCAACAGCAGTAATCCCAACAGTCCCCCAAGTTTGTGTTAAAGCTCCAAAGCAGGATACTAAATCCTTCCCAAGTTTTCTTAAACCTCTGTCAGTGACAACAAAGCAGAGAGAATTTTCACACAGTTTGAGTAAGGAAGTTCAGTGATCCTCGATCTATTAAGAACTTTGAAAGTATCCATAGGACTGAAGGGTGTACCTGTGGTTTTGAAAAAGTACATTCAGTGACTACAAATACTAAAAAAAAAAAAAAAGAAAGAAAAAAGAACAAAAGGCTGTCGAGTGGAAATCAGCTCTTCATTTTGATAAGTTGGTATCTGATTAGAACGCATGAAATGGTTCTGCCCTCTGCCCCCCACAAATGACCAAATAATGTGATATTATGAAAATCACCTTTCCCACACACTCTGTTATGATGACTGGTGCTCCTAACCCTTCTGCACGTCAGAACCAAAGCCATGTCAAGCTCAGAGCAAGATGCACACTCGATTTCTAATCTGAGACTGCCCACTTACCTTACTCCTTTTGCTGCGATCCATCACGCAGTGGGGGAAATGGTGAAATTGTTAAAAAAAAAAAATGCCTAGATCGTGTTCTTCAATTTTCAGTCAATTCTTTTTCAGTAGTGATGCTCAGAATGTGTGCTCAGGGGATGTCAAATCATCAGAATTACCTGTCTGCATGTTCCCAGCACACCAGAGTCGGCGTAGCCTAAGGAACTCTCTTTGGTGTCAACAGAACACTTTTGATGTATGCAGCAGCTTTCCCCACTTTGGACCAATGTTTCCTACCTGTAGTTCCCACACTGCCATGAATAATATTTTGAAATATTATTCCATATATGTTCCTTTGCACTTTACCCTGTTTGGATACAATTATTGACTCATGTTGATTCCTACAATTTCATTTTCCCAGACTTTTTCCTTAAACTACAATTTATTTACTTTGAGAAGACGGCATTGTTTGTTAAGTTAGCTGAGGGCAATCAGGGGATTTACTTCTGCAAAGTCTCAAAATAAGATTTATTTATTCATTCATTCAACTTTGATTTGATTTTTATGCTTTAGCCTCTACTAGACACTAGAGATAGAAACAGGTGTAAGGATTGCCTAATGACTCTCTTGTGCTGCTTTAACTGTAATAGAAAGTGATAGTTGCTGTAGTATGAGGGATCTAATCAGGCTTGGGAGCAGGGAAAATAAGTGGAGACCTGGCAAAGAGGCTACACAAACGAAGTCTTGTAGAGAAGGTGCTGTCTCCCAAAACAGATAAAGCAAAAGGGAGCAAGACAGCCACAAAGACAAGCGTGAACAGTCAGATAATGGTAACGGAGCAGCAGTGCTGTTTTGGTGCGTGATGGGGTACACTAAGCAGTGTTTCAATGCCTGTGCCCAAGCTGCATGCTCCTAAGATGCGGCTGTATTGAGATAGGATGAATAGAGGTAATTTTTCAAAGCTCTCTAGTTATTCTAATCTGCAGCCCGACTGGAAAGCAAAAAACATGAGCACTGCTTTGCACAATGGGGAGTCACTGAAGGGTTTTAAGTAGGACAATAAATGAAAATTTGAGGAAACAAAATTATTTTGTTTATACTGATGAAGTGGAAGATTGAAGGCTGAGATATCATTAGAACAAATAACATTGAGCTGTCCTTCTTCAGATGTTGCTAATTCACAATGGGGTTTGCAGTTGTACCAAGAAAAATGCTAGACAATTAAAGCCAAGGAAATAAGTCTCTTGCTATTTTATATTCTTCTACCATTCTCTTCCTGTGTTAATACAAAATAATGGTGACTACTGATGCTGCTTATCATATCATTCTTTGATGGTTTCACATGGTAAAACGGCAATTTTCTGTTTCATAATCAGAAAGGCTTATGGCTCTTTCCTATTTGATCTGTTTTAACTTTCACTGTTGAGGTATTAAAGCATTCTTTCAGATATGCAAAATGTGAAAGTATTAAATATACAACGCAATTTTATATTTGTATATACCTATGAACTCATTTTACATTTGTATATACCTATGAACCCACTTACACATTATAATATGCAATTTGTCAAGTTTTTTCTAACTGAATTTTGTTCAGTTTCCAACCCTCCATCATTCACAACTGTTGTTCATTTATAAACTTACAATTAATTTGCTCTATTCTTTTCAAATTTGTAGTTTTTTTTTAGGTTTAGTTATTTAATCTTACGTGTTTAAGTGTTTTGCCCACACCATGTGCTTGCCTGGTACCCATGGAGGTCAGAAGAGGGCATCAGATCCCCTGGGTCTGGAGTTATGGATGGTTGTGAACCATCATGTGGATGTGGGGAACTAAACCCAGGTCTTCTACAAGAGAAACAAGTGCTCTTAACCAAGGAGACATCTCTCCAGCCCCAGTTTGTTCAATTCTCATGCATAGCATAGGTAGAATCATATAGAGTATCCATTTGTGTGTGTGACTTGTGTTTCAGTCAACACACTATTTCCTTAAGTTATCTGCATTGCACAAATTTCAATAGATTGGGCTCTTACCTTTATTATTTCAATCTATCATTTGATTAACTTTTATTCTCCTACTAATTGACATTTTGGTCGTTTCTAGTATAAGTTATAACTTAGGCTAACATGGCCATTTATTTTATGAGTCTTGGTGGACAAATGTGCTTCTTCTCTTGGTTATGGATGATGAAGTAGAGTTTCTGGATCACACACAAAGCATCTATGTAGCTTATCCTATTGTACTCTTCTGTAATATATTTGGTATATATTATAAAGAAGCTGAACAATATCAAGTAAAACAGCTGAATAACTACATGAGATTATACTTTTACATCCAATATATAAATGCTGCTATATTACATGCTAGTCAATATTTAATATTGCATATTTAGATTTATACTCACTTTGTAAGTGTATGGTAATATTTGGCGGGTGCTGTTTAGTCATTTAAATTACTGCTTTTCAATGCCAGTTTGATCTGTTTTAACTTTCAGTAGACAAATATCATTTTAGAGTAGTATATATAGCTATCATTACATATTCAAATGCTACAATACTCACCTTTTTAAAGGTACAATTCAACAATTTTTGAATAATCAAAGTTGTACAACAAGTAACACTAGGGAATTCCAGAACATTTTCAATACTTCTGAGAGATGTAATACATTCATTATCTTAATTCATTTCTGAATCTGACGTCACCCAATCCCCAGTAGCCATTAATTTCCTCACTTTTCCTCTTTGTGGATTCAGTTCTTCTGGACACTTCATAATAACATAATCATACGATATGTTACCCAATGTATCGGATTTCATTAAGTTAAGACAATGCTTTCTTTGCTACTATTTTATTTATTATTAGTATGCATGTATATGTACATATGTCCAGGTTGTATGTATGATGTGTTTGAGCGAGGACATGTGCATGTTGCAGCATGCAAGTGGAAGACAGAGGATCTCTTTCAAGAGTTGGTTCTCTCCTTCTACCATGGATTCTGGGTATGAATTGTTTAGACAGACAACTTTCACTTGCCAAGCATAGGCAGGCCACTACCACAGTGCCTTCAAGATTCACCTAAACTATTGTATCTACCAGTACTTCTTTCATTCTCATGGCTAAATAATACTCCATTTTTTGAGGGAAAAGATGATTAAAAAGTTTTTACCATGAATAAATGATAAAACATACGAGAAGAAAATATGTTTAATATGATTTAAACATTATACAGTATATGCACACATCAAAATAAAATATAGTACTCAATTAATGTGAGCTATTTCATGTGTCTATGCACAACTGAAAAAAAGATTCATGCCTTTCCTACAGAGCTACATAGTGAGACTTTGTGAAAGAAAGAAAGAAAGAAAGAAAGAGAAAGAAAGAAGAGAATCTTAAGAAATAATATTGGACAGATATACCACATTTTTTTATTCATCCATGGACTAATAGACATTTGTGTGGCTTTAACATTATGTGCATTATAAACACTATTATTATGAATATTCATAGGAGGTTATATGTGAGCATATTTTTATTCTAGGAATACACTTATAAATAGAATATTGGATTATGTAACCTCTTGTTTAGTTCAATTTACATTCTAAACAACAGCATAGAAAGATGACAATTTCTCCACATATTTGCCCATTTTTTGATGTTTATAGCTATCCTACTCAACATGAAATAGGTATTATACCGTGGCTTTGCTTTTAGTTTCCTTAATGAAAAATGTATCATAGTTATTTATATGTCTGTTAAAATCCTTTCCCCATTTTAAAGCTGGATCATCTTTTGCCTAATAATCTCCAAATATTTTATTATATTTTATATTTAACTCCCAATGAACATGTTCTTAATTTGATAAAGTCATTTTTTTTCTTCGTCAACCTTGGGTGGTTTAATTTTGTTATCATTTTTCTCTTAACGTAATATTTTTAATCACTCCATAGTCTTAAGATGTTAAACCTATGTTTTCTTCTAGAACAAAATTTTGCCAAATTGTAAATACACATGTTTTTGCAAGTCATAGAGTCTCAGCCATAACAAATTAACTCTGCAAGTGTGGTGTAAAAGCAATCGTAAGGAATGCATAAATGAGGTGTCTGGCTGCCTTCCATTAACACATCATCACAAGGAAAGGTAGCAAGCCCCTGGGTTTTGCGCTATGGGCTGATGTTAGTCAACTTTCCATTACTAGTTCAAGTGTTTTAGTTTTCACTTTTTAGTTTGATGGTCCATCTCAATTGTATTTTGTGCATAGCTTGACATGGGTATCAAAGTCCATTTTCTCTCATAAGGAAATGCAATTACTGTGACATCATTTTTTAAAAAGACTGTTTTCCCCTTACTTAATTACAGTGGAATCAGGTTCAAATCAAGTGACTCTGTGTGTAGGCTATTTCTGTACTCCCTTTTCCACACCACTGGCCTGTTTGTCAATTCTTTTATCAATACCACACTGCCTTAATCATTATAGGTTTATAGGTAGTCTTGAAAAATCCTAGTGCGAGTCCTCCAATGTTGTTTTTCCTCCTTCAAGATTGCATTGACTAGTCACAGCTTTTGCATTTCAATACAAATTTTATAATCAGCTAAGCAATTTACACATGCAAACATACTCTGCAGGGATTTGATTGGGATTACATTTACTCTGTGGATCAATTTTAAAAGAATTGACATTGTAACAATGTTCTGCCTTCCAAACAATCCATAAACATGTTTTCCTCCATTCATTTAAATCTTTTTTCAGTGTTGCTCATAAATCTATTGTTGTTCCAGGTATAATGGTGGTTGTCACATTTTTCATTAGATGTATTCCTAAATCCATCATGCTTTTAACGTAGCATTTTCCAATTTATTTACAAACATTTATCGGATTACAAAATATAATTTTCTTACATCTTGATTTTTTCCAGATGATATTGATGAACCCAATGTAATATTTAAAAATGACTTTTTTGCCCCTGAAGTTAGAAAGTCCTAAAAACAGCCAAGGATTCTAGCAAAATGCTGTGCAGTGGAGGCAATAAAGCAAGAAGTAAAAATTATGAGTATGAAAGATTTACAAAATAGCTAAAAGATAGAATTGATGGAAACACACCAAAGCTAACAAAGAAGAACAAAAAGAATGTTCAGAAGAGGACCAGGAGAGTGTGATCACAATGTCCACTGGAGGTTTGTAAGCAGTAAAGCACCTTCAGTAAATGCAATTGCTACAAAAGAACACATGAAGAAGGGACTGAAATTGAAATGACTGATTTAGGAGTCATTAATTGCTTTTCCAAAGACACATCAGCAACATATCAGACTGGAAATCAGCTTGAAGTAAATTAAATAGGAGGTCAGCAAATGAAAGACAACTGAATAGAATGCACTCCTTTTGTGGCTACTGCTATACCGTACTACAATAGCTGAGGATATTTCTTGCATCTCTATCCTCAGACTCTTGATGCATTTCCACTCTAATTATAAATATTATCAACTGTTCCTCTTCAAAATAATCTTTCTTTTAGCCAATCTTACCCTTTTTCCAAAGCCTTATCTCTTCTTCATGTGCAATACTTTATGACTAAAACAGCATAAATGAGATCAGTGGGGAAAAAAAACGACTTAGACGTTAGGTAGAAGAACTTGCATATGTTAATAAACACTAGTTTTATCTTCTCCCTCCTCTATTCCCTACATTCTATTATTTGTTTATCATCATTGAATTATTTTTAAGTTGTCCTCAAATAGATGGAAAGAATTTCCCTAAAATATACAAGTATAATTTGTTTTATTAACACAAATAGTGTCATGTATATTTCATAAGTTTTGGAACAGATTTATTTAATGCTAATTTAATTCATATATAGAGACACCAAGCTATAGATTTAAAGATATGTGATAGCCTATGTGGCACTTACTGTGTCCCTTGCTCCATAGCTTCCCCTGAATTTAAAATTCCAAACTGAATCTAGTTACTAATAAATCAATATGTGTTCTGAACATTGTAAATATTGATTATAGGGAAAGCAGAATATTAGAGAAGGCAAAATCAATTACTTGCATTTAATACAATTGAACATCAAGAAGGAAATAGATTTTAGTAGGCTATGACAAGAAAGTAAACAGTATCAATGAAGATGCTCAAAAGAAATTTGATAAATGGACATTTATGATTTGCAATTAATCAAAGGAAATTTTGAAGGCAATAAATCAAGGCTGACAGTTTTCAATAAGTATAATTGAAAATGAATGGTCAGGCAATTTTTAAGATACTTCCTCAATATAAGTGTAATATTAAGGCTGCATTATAAAATTCAGGTTTTTCTATGGACAAGCCAGTAAATGTTTAGATGTTTCCATTTCCATTTACTGCAACAAGCAAAATACGTAAGGTAATGAGTGGGAAGTTAATAAAAAGATGAGACTCTGAGTTACTAAATTAATTCATTAGTCTCATAGTCATAGAATACATTTTGCTTCAGCACACACCCATAATTCATATTAGCATTAGTGGGAGGAAGTTACACTTGCAATTAATTTGCAAAAGTCTAAGAACTCTTTGTGAAGAATTTGTTATTTCACTGCTTATTGCAAAAATGACATCTACATGACACCAAACAGAAATGGTCATTCAAGTTTTTCTTCATAGTGGCATGTTTTACAGTTTAGGTAAACTTATAAAGCATTGATTGTGTTTTGTCCATAAAAAAAAAGCAACTAAGACTTGTTAAAGGCCAAATACTATGCCGAGGTGCTCAGATGGTAGCTATTGCACCAACAATAAAAAAGGCTGTGAAGTCATTTCAAAACTTAGTGCTGAAAACAACAGTCGTTACAACCAAGAGTCTACTGTTGAGTGAAACATTGGTTCAATGGTGTTAAACATAGCTGTGCCCTTTCTTCTTATTTTTAGCTATTCTTGCTCAGGGATCTGGAAATGAACTAGAAGCTGTCTGAACTAGGGTTAGCCCAGGCAATGGTGGTTTGTTCCATTCCAAATTGTCTAGCCTTTTTCTAGAGATGAACATGGCAATCTATGCTTTTCATATTCATGGTAAAGGAACAAACAAGCAAGTAAGCAGAATGGTAGAAAAGATCTACATGTTTCAATCATGTTATGTCCTATAAGAAGCCATTGACCAAAGCAAACTACATGGCTAAATTCAAAGTTTAGGACTGGAGAAACACAGACCAATCTAGCCAGCATTGTTATACTCTTATTATGGGTAAAACACTGAATCAAACTGAGATTTAATGGATTTTCCAAGTCATAGAGGTACTAGATTGCAGGATAATGCCAAAGTTCTTGGTTATAATTCTTGTTTTAATACAATAATTTGTTGGTAGCCTTTAAAAGTTTTTATCCAAAATGAAGCCTGCCATGGCCAGATGTCATGGTATATGCCTTAATCCCAATACTCAGGAGGTAGAGCCAGGTGGGTCTCTGAGTTTGAGACCAACCTGGTCTACATTGTGAATTCCAGAACAACCAGGTTTATGTAGTGAGACCCTGTCTTAAAAGAAAAAAAGGGAATAAAATTATATTGGCATATTAACAATTAACTCCATAAATGAACAATAGTCAATATTATTTAATTCTTATACCAAAACCTCCAAAATATATTTCTGGTTTAAGCACCTTCCAACTATATTTTCTTCTGATTCAACACAATTCTCTTGCTTGGTTTTCCACTGACAAACAGAACGTCTCCTCTGTGGTATCATCATATAAACAGTCCTCATATACTTATGATTACAATTTCATGGTGTCCTTTATGCTAAGCTTAAATAACTCCAATCTCTTCCATCTTGCTGAGCCTGTTTTCTATTCCTTTGAAATTCCTTATTATATTCTTCTATACCCTTCCATATCTCAATATTCTTTTTAGAGTATAAAAATGTCTGTCTATAATACTCAAAAGATGTTTTGACTAATGTTGAATACAATAAAAATATATTCTAACCTTGGGAATTAATCTCCTACTAGGTTCCATTATTCACTTATGTGGTAAGAATAGAACTTTCCTGTTCCACTCAGTTCTAATATGGTCTATTCTGAAGGATATTAAAGTTAAATTAATATCATTCAAATAACATTTCCGTGACCTCACTCAAAGTTGCTGGTATTGTGCATAGAAAGTTTCCATTATTAATTCATGTTATGCAGTGAAGGGATCGAAACAAAATCAAGTTCAGGTGGATCCAATGAGGTCAGCCACAAGGGTTCCTAGGAGGATGTGCTGAAGATCATTTTATACTAGAAAAATCAAAGTCCTGAAGAATAGTAGATACAGGAATTAATTTAAAAGGATCTAGTGCTTTATACATGAATAAAAGATAATCAGCCACAGGCAATTCTTAAATAATTAGGTATGTAAACTAGTAATGCTTTATAAAATAGCTGTGGACATAGATTTGAATTCTCAATCTTCTCACATTAAATTTCTCTGAAAGTGTCACCTTTAACCTACTGTCCCAAAGAAGAGTCTGAAAAAAAAAATCATAGTTTCCATTCATCCATTCTTTTCCCCATTAGGGCTTCTGAGAGCTTCAAGAAATGTCCCTATGCTAGAAGCAGCCATGCCATATATCTCTGCTGTTTACAGAGTGACAATAGAGAAAGTACAAGGATGCAGAACACTTCAACCCTCCAGACTTCCTCAAGGCCATCAGGATGGTTCAAATGCACTAATAAGAAACCAGTTGCAGACGTTAAGCAGATATTGACTTGTGTTGGAGGCAGACACATGTGTATTGAGTTGTGGGGTAAATATTGATTGGAGATAAAACCAATATTAACCTCAAGGAACAAAGCATCTTGGCACTAACCAAAACCCAAGTCAATGCATACCATTTTATCTTCTATTATCAAAATTAATTGTGACAAGAATTTTGATCTACTTTTATTTTGACAACTGAGTACTATTTAAACAACTCCAGTTACTAGGTCCTGCTTTCTGTTCTAAAGCTAGAGTCTATTTACTTCATATCTATTACTCTAAAGGAAGAATCGAAGAATGTGCTCTTAACTTTGGTATAATTGCCTCTGTGCTCTCCTCCTGCAAGAGTCTGCAGCTTAGTGTAACTGACAGTAAGGACTAGAGAGGAAAGAACTTTGAGAACAAGACAAACAGTTTATGTTTTAACCCCACTAAACACTAAATATTTAGCTTCAAGCCAGGTTTTAATGACTCTGAGGCCCATATATACATACAATGGAGAATGCAATCAAGTTGTTGTGAGACCTGCCTATCTCTCCTTGTGTTTACATCTAGATGTCTGCAAGGGATTACCTAAACACACATCCACCTATCTTCCTACTCACCCCCATAGCAACCTCTCTTCCATACTTAGCACCAAACGAAACTTGTTCATTTATCATCTATTTCTTCATTGGTAAGTCTGACAGATTCTCAGTACTCCCCTAGTTCCACTTCTTGATTGTTCAATCATGCCCACCCTCAATTAAAGATTAAAGATTAAATTAAAGATTTCTACCCCTTGGATCCCAAGTCTATGTGTTCTGGATTCTCAATTATATATATATATAGTTATACTCTTCCAGCATTCATCCCAAATTTGTTTTCCCCTACTTAGTCCTTCAGGTTGTGGTTTTCATTACTTGGAACTAACTACTCCTCTTCTTCAACAACAATGTATACAGTTTCCATGTCAATTCACACAGTTCTGTGATTTATCATTACCACCCATGTGCTATTGAGTAAAAAATCCACAGCTCAGTCATTTAGTTGAAAAAGACACCACAGCTGTGGTGGCATATACCTTTAATCACAGTACTTGAGACAGAGACAGGTAGATCTCTGTGAGTTGGAGACGAGCCTGAAGCTCACTATGTAGACCAGCCTCAAAGAAAAATTAAAATAAAAATGAAGCAGTATATGTTTTTGATAAAATTAATGTGTTTGAATATTAATCTTAAATAAGATTTTATATGGTAATATACTTTAACATAAACACCCCCCACATATATATGGTTATCTATTACCCTAGACAGAAATTGTAAATTAAAAGCAAAACATGCTACCCATAACTATCTGTTGTATCACTAGCTACAAGTTGTGTCTGGAGTGAAAATGCTAAGTGAGGGAAATTAACAAACATCTCTTTACATCATAAACAACAAAAGCTATAGCTATGTATATATTTATTTTCTTCTCATCCCTGTCCTTATTAACCCTTCTAAATAATAGAAGTTGTCAATCTAGGTGATGTTTGAATGTCATACATCAAATGTGAATGATAGTCCACAATGGAGTTTGTCAATTTACTAGTCAAGCATGGCCTTGCCTCTCTGTTTCTTCAAACATCCCCTTATCAGAGAGGCCTTTCTTTACTATCCTGTAGAAATTAGCATTCTCTTCATGAGCATTAGTCATTTCTCCATATCCTATTTTATATTATCTATAGAACACATCAAGTGAATTGATTACTGTATATTTACTTTATATCTCACCCAAAAGGTTGGTTTTTTTCTAGAAGATCAAATACTTTATGTGTCACATTTACTAATGTGACTTCAATGTCCAGAAAAATGTACAAATCATCATAATCAATAAATATTTACTAAATGAATACATAAAATGCCTGAAGTGTAGTAAGTTCTCAACAAATCACAACCTAATAATTATTATTTGTGAATCATTAAAATATTTTGAAAAGCAGAACACCATGCACAAGATGCTTAACTAATTGATTCAAAGGAAATCTGGATTTGAAAATCTATAGTAGCCACCAGTCCAGTACATGCCAAGCATATGTACTTCTAAAGATGATATGATGCAGGGACTGGGTCAACTGACTCTTAAGCTTCTGGCAGCTGGAGAGCACTAGAGATGTGAAAGCCATTCTTTGGTTCTCTGTTACAGTGTGTGGAGAGCTAGTTCATCAAATGGGGGAAACCCATATAATGCTGTCAGGAGAGAGAATGAGGGAGGGGGGGCCTCAGTGCAACCTCATTTCCTCATCCTACTAGTTGCTACCTCTGTTTGAGTTTCTCAGTCCAAAGCTTTACCCAATAGCCAGCCTCTGACACTGACTCAGCACATTAACTGATGCAAAGTGGCATTTTATTGGATTGTTTCTTAAGGAGTAGGGCACGAAATACATTAATTCCAAACAAACTTAATTGAACTGCAAAAGCGAGCAATATGCTGTAACGAAAATGTTTAGTAAATATGCAGAGTACATATCATAAGAAAGCCTAGCCTTCTGATAGACATGCATGTGACTTTACAGTGGAAGTATTCTCCAAGGAAAATAACTATGAATTATTGTAAATGGCTCAGTCAGCTTAGCAGTGTATAACAGTTGTGTCCCCAAAGACTTAAGATTATTGGGGACGTTAATAAGGGAAAAGGGCATGCCATTACTAGAAGCAATAGATCTATTTTACACTTGGGATTGAAGACTCAACTTGGAGTAGTGTATTATATACCAGAGCTGAGATGCGGTCACAGTAAAAGTTATCCTGGTGGCATTTAGCTGAGACAAAATTAGAGCACTATGTACTCTTTGAAACTCTCTAAGTCTACAGAAAGGTACACAAGATCCTATGTAACTCTCCTTCCAGTAGAATTAAAAAATTAGAAGCAATGGTTACAATTTAAGTTCTAAGTCTCCAAAATTTGTCCTGGAGCAGGAGGTCAAGGTAATAAATTTATGAGTCAGTCCAAAGTAGACATGAAAGTGAAAAAAATTTAGGAGATATAACAAATGAAAGTAGGTATGCTCCTTGTGTGAAAGCAAATAAGCCCTTATGATAGGACAAACACTCTCAAATTTCATCACTTGAAACTATATTTAAAATAGTGATTTTCTTCACTTTAATAAATATATTTCTTTAAAAGGAAATCATATTGTAATTGGCAGAACAGTGCCTCATTTTCTTAACTACACAGTAAATGAAATATAGATTAAGCAATATTATTAAGTTCCAGCCAGATACTAATACTGACTTAGCTCAAAACCACCCTTTCTTTGAAGGGATATAAGTGGGGCTGGAGAGATGGCTCGGTGGTTAAGAGGACCTGAATTCAATTCCCATCAACCACATGGTGGCTCACAACCATCTATAATAGGATCTGATGTCCTCTTCTGGCCTGCAGGTATACATGCAAAGCATTCGCATATAAAATATAAATAAATAAATAACATAATGGGACATAAGTAAAGCTGAGAGTGTTCTTAATAATAAAATGGCACCAAACTAAGAATTTCCCATTAATATAATCCAGAATTAATGAATAAGCCTTAGGAAAAAAGTTCTCTTTCTTGTTACATAAACTTGATAATCAAATTTTTAAAAACTTTGATAAAAATTTTTTTGATTTGTTTCAACATCCAGGAAGCTCAGAGAGAGACACCTTTGTGTAAATTGCAGAACATCTGTTTCTTCTTAGAGCTAGCATGTGTACATGTACATAGATTTCCATTATCATTAGTTTGTATTTTCTATGTTTAATTTACTCTCCTATTATACTAAGATCATTATACAAGACCTCAAAAAGCTTTTCTAGACAAATGTGGGTTATTAATTAGTATAACATAGCTAGTAATCTCAGTTTTTTAAGCCTTCATATCTTATTGTTTTTATTGATATAAGCTTCTTGAGTGTGGGATCAATGATGGTTTGGGCTTTGTACTGTTGATAGTGTATTCTAATAACAGACAGACTCAATGTAGATTTGTTAAACAACTCACTGGATGGCTAGCAAAATCAGACTTTATATGATAGATCCTCACTTGAGTAGATGGATCATTGTTTTCATGTTGAAAATTTGTGAACCCTATAAAACAGAAAAACCAATCTATGAAATAGACATTGTCACTAAATGTTGACATGTCTAACTTATAAATAAGTCCTTGTTTCCTGTTGCTGGCCAACTTAACAATTTTAAAGGTAACATCAGCACCTTTACCACACACTAAACTAGAGAGAATGTCACACTTATACTCAGAAACGTTGAAAAGCTATTTGTAATGTGACCAGGTTTCATTTTGCTCGACTTACCTGACACTCTATGTGTTAAAACTGAATCATCTGGATTCATCATGTTCCATTCAAGAATGTTAGATGATTTGTGTTCTTAGTAGTACCTCCATTCTTAAAATATTTTTTATTCTACATCTACGTTATAATAGAGTACTGTTTTGGGAACAAAGTGTCTGGATAACAAGTTAGAAGTGTCAACTGTTTTTTTTTTTAAGTTTCAGATACAGAATGATCAAGTTTACAAGTACATGTACTAATTATTAAGGAATCTCAGGAAGACACTACTCTTAATTAAATGATACTTCAGGCTACTAGACTGTGGATCATCTCCATACACTCTCCAAACCCACGCAGTAAGTGTGGCTATCAGTATCATGAATCATGTGACTAAGTGTAAGTGGAATACTACGCTGTGAGAGAAACTAAACTTTTTAGATACTTTTGTATTGGAAATAAAGGGAACACTTTCAGACTGCTAATGAGAATGTAAAGTAATCCATGGACTTTCCTCAAAAAACAATAAAAAATATAACCCAACTATATCACTCATGGGAATATATTTGAAGGACTTTTACGTCAACAAACCACAGTGATATTTGTACATCTAGTTCATTTTAGCACTAGCTTAAATAGCCAAATAATAGAATCAGCCTTGTCCATTTAGATTAATAGATAAAGAAAATGGAATATATATGTATGTATATAAATGTATGCATATATATATATTCTGCCATAAGAAGAATAAAATTATGTTATTTGCAAGGAAAATGATGCAACTGGAGGTCATCACATTAAGCAAAATAAGCCAACAAATGAAAAAAATAAATGAGAAAAATAAATGTCACATTTCCTCCCATTTGTGGATTCTAAATTTATTAAAATATTTATTTATTTATTTATTCACTCTCTCGTCCCAGATCCTGCCCCACCCCATTGCCTCCATCCACTCCTCCTCCAGTTCTATTCAGAGAAGGGCAGGCCTCCTATGGATATTAACAAAAACATTGCATATCAAGTTATAGTAAAACTAAGCACCTCCCCATGTATTAAGACTGGGCAAGGCAACCCAGTATGAGGAATAGTGTCTCAAAAACCAGCAAGAGAGTCAGAAAAAGCTCGTGCTCCCACTGTTAGGCATCCCACAAGCTACACAACTCTCACATATATGCAGAGTGCCTAGGTCATTCCCATGCAGGCTCCCTAGTTGTCAGTTCAGTCTCTGTGAGCCACTATGAGCCCACGTTAGTTGATTCTGTGGATTTTCTTGTGATGTCCTTGACCCCTCTGGCTCCTATAATCCTTTCTCCCTCTCTTCAGTTGGATTCCTCAAGCCTGACCTAATGTTTGTCTGTGGGTCTCTGAGTCTATTTCCACCAGTTGCTGGGTGAAGCCTCTCTGATAACTATTGATCTATGAGTATAGCAGAATAACATTAGGCATCATTACATTGGCATTTTTTTTCTCCAGTCTGGTTTGGTTTTATCCTAACTCTCTGACCTATCCAGCCTCTGGGTCCTGGCACTCCAGGCAGTGTCAGTGTCAGGGGTGGGCTCAATCTCATGGCATGGGTCTCTGATTGGACCAGTCATTAGTTGGCTACTCCCACAATCTCTGTGCCACCTTTACCCAGCACATCCCATAAGCAGGACAGACTGTAGGTCAAAGGTTATGTGGCTGGGTTGGTGTCCCAATCCCTCCACTGGTAGTCTTGCCTGGTCATAGGAGATGGCCAGTTCAGAATACATATGCCCTGGATTCTAGATTTTTATGTAAAAGAATAAAATTGTGTGTGTTTGTGTGTGTATGTGTCTGTCTGTCTGTCCATGTATAAATGTGTATGTGTAAAATGAAAGTGAAGCCAACCTGGGGACTGAAGGGATATAGCAGAGGTGGGAGAATGGGGATAAGAGTGAATATGAACAAATTACATGATGTACCATTGCTATCTACAATGAATATATACCCATTTCAACAAAAGGGCAAAAGGCAGATTTTTGTAGAAAAACACATTTATACATGAACTTTGGGGGCCCACAGAGGCTCCCTAGTAAGGCCTTACTCAAGGTCAGAAAGTCTGAGTTTGCTTTACCCAGCAGGGCTGCATAATAGGATGATTTGGCTAAAGGCATGGTTACCAGGTGTTTTGAAGTGTCTACACTTGTTGGTACTTTATACCTTGACCTTGAAAGGGGAGGTCTTTTGCCCCTCCCCTTGCTGATGTATAAAAATCCCATCATGATTAAACTCGGGGTTGCAGGTATTGACCCAGGACCCTCCTGAAGCTATCCTGTGTCTCTACCTTTTTTGCTTTGTCTACTTCTATATTTCCTATCTAGCATTTCTCAATTCATCACTCTCTCCTTCAAGAGACCCTTTGATAGGTCGGGGCTGAACCCCAACACTGGACCTCGACAAGGAACTGAGTAGTTTGCATCAGAAACCACAGAACTTGGACCAACATGTTTGGCTGTTACTGAAGGGAATTCTAGCAGGTACATGTTCTTTCTTGGATCGTGACAAAAAGATCAAAAATCCATTGCAATGAACCTCCTTTGCGAAAAAAAAAAAGAAAGAAAGAAAAAGAGAAAGAAAAAGAATAAGAAAAAGAAAAAGACAGCTGAAAACAGTTGAAAGACACCTTAACATGTTCTGGGAAGCAACTATGCATTGAAAAGATACAGTTTAGGTAGCTGTCCTACTCGGAATCCAGGGAGACCCAGGTTAAGACTCACAACCAGCTACAGAGGAAAACGGTGTGTCCCTCGGGTCAGAAAAAGCTGTTTGTAAATCTGTGTGCTGGCTTACCTGGCATGTAAATCAAGGATATTTTCAGGAATTCTTGTTACTCTGAGCTATGCATCTTCTCATAACAAATGAAGTGCAGTGAGTCTAAAGAAAATCTCTAGGTGAATTAATTGCTCCCAGATGTGACTATCTTTTCGTGCCAGAGGCCAAGGAAGAACTAAGGAGCAGTGGGAAAAGATCAAAATAACCCCTTGCTGCTTGAAAGATTCACTATCATTTACAGACAGAAGTGCTAAGACTTGCCAGCAGTCAGGCTTCATATTTGGCCTTTGGAAATGTACTGAAATGGAAGCCAACATGTTAGGGTGCAGCTTATAGAACCATCTGACTCTAAAGCTGTTCCGAAATAACCTTTTCCTGCAGTGCCCAGGCAAAGAGATGGTACTGATAATGTTCTGGAATTGAGTAGGGGAACTATTTCACTGCAGCAGTAGTACATCTTTTGAGTTTTCAAATTTACTATGCATCTGTTAGGCAAATGAAGTGTCAAGTTTTAAAAATGATATCCTTGTATAAATGTATTCACTTCTAGCTGCATTGCAATTTGCAGATGCTTGGGAGAAGCCCCTGCCATTGTCTCAAGGCAGTGTGTGTCAATCCAATTGAATGCTCCCAAGGATCTTTTTCTGACTCCAAGGACCCAGGGATTCATTGAAGCAGACATCCTATAGGGAATTTTCTTAGTTGGGAAGCAGAAGATCTGTGCCCAGGGGTCCTTTCATTACACCTACTTAACACTTCTTAATATACCACTGATTTCTGCTGCTTTTCATGATACCTTGGAGAGAGGATTTTATCTCAGCTTTGAGATTACAATCCACAAAATCCATGAACATATTACGAAATGTAGCACAGTATTAGGAACCCAATAGACATTTGGTAAACTTTAAGATGGTGATGGTAATAATATTTTAGGCTTGGGATGAAGTAAGTTTGGTTTCTTTAAACACTTAGTATTTGTTGAAGAGCTATACAATTTGCAAAACACATATGTAAATATGGTCAAAACGCACTCAGAAACCTTTTACATCTGTCATTTTTCTCCCTTGTGGTGGTATACATGGAGCCAGGGCCTTAGGAATGCCAGGAAAAGCACATTACCACGTCTTCACCCCAGTAAACAGCCTTTGAGACTCTGTAGTCAGTGAAATTCCTCCTATGTCTGGTGGCCATTTGTTCACTTCCAAAAGGCACTGGAGAGTATTTATTTCTGTGTTACAGTTATTCTTTAGATAAGACAAATTTTTGTTATGAAACTAATGAAGTAATCCTTTATCTAATTTTCTTCTTTTCGGTATCCTTCACATTTTTCCAGTTTTGTCTTAAAATGGTTAAAAAGGGTTTGATAATACCTGACAATCCTAATACTCACCATCCTCCTTCTTTGAGCATCAATACCTAAGAGGTATCTGGGAAATGGGTTCCCATTTCTAAAGATGAAATGACTAAGTCTAACACTAGCTGGTGGTGCTTTTAGGGGATATTTGAGAAAAGAGTCAAAATTGAAATGTAGAGGTAGAGATATCATCATCATTTTTTCTCACTGTTAGAGAATATTTGGAGAATTATGTCACTCTTGGTGAATACATGTTTCACTCAGCACTTTAGAAACTATGTTTTAGAACTAGCATGGCAATTACAACAAGAAATATCCACAGCTTTCCCATGGAACATTTAGAAATATATAACGAAATTGATGGTGTCATAATTATTGGGAGACCATATTGACATTTAGTGAACAAAGAACAGGTATTCTAGATATGCTGAAATAAACAAAATAATTCTGAATTGAGCTTTCTATCTCTGTTCTGACACTCCACATTGCTATAGTTTTTCTTGTGGTGTTTTAAATTAAAATGGCCCCCATAGTCTCATATGTTTGAACGTTTGATTCCCAGTTGGTGGAACTATTTGGCAAGGATTAGGAGGTGTGGTCTTGTTGGAAGGGGTGTGTCACTGGGGGAAGGCTTTGAGGTTTCAAAAGACTCTGCCATTCCTAGTTAGCTCCCTCTACCCCGTGCTTGCGGACCAAAGTGTAAGCTCTCGTCTACTGCTCCAACACCATGCCTGCCTGCCTTTGCCATTCTCCTCACCACAATATTTATGGACTCTAATCCTCTGGAACTGTAAGACTCCAATAAATTCTTCCTTCTGTAAGTTTCCTTGGCCATGGTGTCTCTTCACAGCAACAGAAAAATAACTAAGATATTTCCCTTCTCCATAAATGGCAAATTTCATTATCTGGGAGCTTTTCTGGGCTAAGACATTGAAATCATATTTATCCTTCTCTTTTTCTTATACTGTGCATCAAATTCACCAGGAAATCCTGTTGATACATTGAATCTCATCCTAGACTGATGAGATGATTTGCAGATAAAGGCACTTGTTGCCAAGCCTGATGATCTGAGCTTGATCCCAAGACTCCCTCATGGTGAAAGAAGAGAACTGACTACCAAAAGTTGTCCTTTGACCTCCACAGCTGAGTCATGGTACATGTACACCCAGACATATACAAGCACACATAATGTAATTAAATGTAAACAAACATACAAAAGCATCCAGAATTCCATTAGTTCTACCATCTCCCGTGCTAAAATTCTGTTCTAACTACTACAGTTTCTTGCCTGGATCATTACACTAACCTCACAGCTGGACTCTCTGATTCAACCTTTGTCATCCTCCCTTGACTGCCCAATCATTCTAAACTCAGTATCTATTTAAATAATAATATATCATAGATACCATGTAACTCATAATCATGCAATGTCTTCCAATTCATTTCTGGTTCAAAGTACTTAAAAATTAGGGTATACAAAGCCCTATATGATGTGCCCTTCTACCATTACTTCTCTAACTTCCTGTTCTGTACCTTTTCAGTACATACAATTTGCTAGACTGACCTCCTTGAAGCATCTTCAAAATATCAGGAATGTCTCCTTGGTAGAATCTTTCTGCCTGGAATTGTTTTCCCCAGACATCTGCCTGTTTAACTCCAGCCTTGTAGATTTTATGCAAACATCCCCTTCTCAGTTGAAGAACCACTTTCTCAACCACATTCATTTTCAAATTGCAACCATCTAGCATTCCATGGCAATCCCAATGTTACCCTGCCGTGCTTTTGCCTGAGACACTATCTTATCAACATGTTTTTCTTTTTATTTTTTTAGTCCTGTTTACTGTCTATCTCCTTCCTCCTCCATCTCCAACTAGTTTGTTGGCTCCATGAGGGCAAAGATGTTTGCATGGTTGTTCATTGTGGTGGTCACAAGTGTCTGGGACAGTAGCTGACACTCAGTGAGTGTTTCATAAAGATCTGTTGAATGAATTCCAAATGTCTTAACATGTGTTCATGTTTTTGAAAAACTTTTACATTTATATAATGAACTGCAGTCATTTTCACCCCATTTCCCTCTCTTTTTCTCCTCCTTCTCCCTCTAAAATCTTTATTCCCAACAAGTTCGCCTCATACTTTCATGTTTCCTTTTTGTGAATGAAAGTGTCAGACAATAAAAACAATTTAATTATATAAATAAAATATTTTTAAATAAAATGGGATTATATACATTATAATTTGAGGAAATGTTTTCCAGTATTCTTTAAAATTGAATAAGCCTTTTTTTTTTACCATTTGGAAAAAGTCATGTCAAAAATAGAAATAATATGCATACTATTTGGATATGTGGGTATTGGGTACCTATAAAGGCACCTTTTGTAGCTACTAAGGTAGCTAATAATTTTGTCTATAATTTTAAGCCTCAGACTATTTTATTAATATCTTCTGGGTTGGTTTTTCCTGATCATGTGCATACTGAAGTACATATTATTTTATTGCAAATTACGTTCATTTCATTTACTTTTTATATTACTGTTAGAACATGTTGTTGCTTTATTCTTTAATAATGTGCATCAGTAAGTTACAGTGTCTACAAATTTCATTGCAGATTTTAAAGTAGGTTTTAGAAAGTACATACTACAGCAACAATGGAATCATTGATATTTTCAGACTACATGTTTCATGTTAAGTCTGTGACTTTTCCAAAGATACCTATCTAAGCACTCTGAGAATATTGGGCAGATAGTACAGTTAAAATCCAGTAGTATTTGATAAAAAGCCAACACCATGGAAAGCACTTACCAATTCCACAAACTTTCTGGACAAGACTGGGAAACATAATCTGCATGACTACTACGATAAGTAACCCTAATTTCTCTGCCATCCTTATCTGCAGCCACAAACCGGACAGCTTTTGCAGACAGGCTCATCTGATCTCTGCTGCTCAGCATAAACCTCTTGTGTCATTTATGTCCAAAGTCAACAAAATAGAGACCCAGATACTTATTGGCCTGTTCATGCCTAATGCAAAACATGTTCCTCCCAGCTTCTGGATTTGTTTCCTCTAGGTCTTACCTTTGGAACTGCTTACCTTTGGACCATATCAGCATCATCCTTCCCCTTCTAAGAGGAAGCCCTTGAACTATTGTGCATGTGTCCCTACCTGTCAGATTATTTCTGTTCCCAGTTAGTTGTATTATACTGATATGTAAGATTGACTACTCACTAAATTAAGACAGTTTGAAAGCAAAACAAAATTGTTCTTTTTTTTTCTTTTGGTCCTAGAATTTTTCTTACCTTTGCAATGTTGAACTTTATTTGAAGTGGGTGCTTACATGACATTTTAATGTGTACAGTTACTACCTCTGTCTTTTATGCTTATGCCAAATGAATCTAAGATTTAGAGAAGTACCAGTCACTTCTTTTACTTTTGTGTATTGCAGGTGACACTGGTAATGGTTATATGGATATTTACTATTTTGATTAAGAAGTCTGATGCATGGTACTTTTGTAAAATAAAAGCAAGTTTGTTTGATGTTTTTTTTTAAAGGACCCACCACCAATCTGAATTTCAGAGCACTTAATAATGAAAGTTAGATTCTCTCACATAAATGGGCATGAATAAACTTTGTGTGAATAATAAGCTATATGTTCTCGTTACAGTTTTTTGTTTGTTTGTTTGTTGAGAAAAGATTTCACTTGGTGGCTTGACTGGCCTGGAACTCGAGATTACAGATATATTCCTGTTTTCCAAATGCTGAAATTAAAGGTGTGTGCCACCACACATGGCCAAGTTCATTTACAATGCAACTTCCTTAAGAAAATCTGGGTTGTAAGATATCACCACCAGTTGCAGTTGGCCAAGACAACGACTTGAGCACTGATATTCAGGTACAGTCCTACAAATAGTGTTAAGTCATTTTAATAGTCTCTGCTATTCATGATTTTGCTTCTAGTTTCTAGAATCTAAAGTGTAGCACATATATCCCCACTACCTGCTGTTCAATCACTGCCTCCCTTTCTTCTTTCTCTTCTAATCAATCAAGTTCTAGCTACCCTCTAAGCCAATGGTTCTCAATCTGTGGGTCACAACCCCTTTGGAAGTCAAAGGACACTTTCACAGGGGTTGCATATCAGATATCCTATATATCAGATATTTACCTTATAATTCATAACAGTAGCAAAATTACAATTATTAAGTAGCAATGAAAATAACTTTATGTTTGGGGTCACCACAACATGAGGAACTGTATTCGCAGCATTAGAAATGTTGAGAACCACTACAAGCCACCACTAAGGGTTTTCCATGTCTCCAAGAGAGGAGCAATTGTCACTGCTAAAAAGAAAGAATAAGGTGGGTTGGGTGAAAGAGAGAAGGGAAGAAGGATGGAACACTACCAAGAACAAGTAGATGTATGAACTCCAAGCTCCTTCATACCCTCTATTGCCACTGACTCCCAACTTTCAAGCCTAATTATAACTGCTATCTGAGAGACGAGGTTTCACCCAAATGAAAGCAGATGCCACTACCTTCACCTTGGCAATGATTTGACATGATAAGTATCATCACCTCTACTCAAACTACAAGTGACCTAGAAGTTTCTGAACTGGGATGTTATAACTTGTCAAGTTATAACCGTGGAACTCTCCCAGAACACCAGAAAACTCAGAGACAATAGCCAACCAGACAGGAGTGTAACTCCTGAACAAATCTAGACCTCTTTGACATCTAAGAATCCAAACATTGAGTCACAATACCCACAAAAAGGACTGTCATCCGTGCTAATGTTTGATAGGGACGTTAAGAACGATTTTGTAAGCTTTGAATACAGTAACCTGCCAGCTTAGTTCTTCCTCCCTCTCATTGCTGACATTGTCTTTAGAGAGATCCTAGTGAACCAGTGGTCAGAACTCATTCTTCAGTTGGTACCCAATGTCAAAAGTCCTGACAGCTCAAAGAACATCAAAGAGTCAGATTTAGAAGCAATTTGTTACATCTGCCAATGTATTTATACGGGGCAGCTACAGGGAAGTCCAATGGGATTCTGACTGCCATACTCCTGGAGAAGAGGAAAGAAGATGCTGGCAGTGATGTGAAGTTAGTGGCAACTGAAGCACTCTACAACTACTGGAGTTCACTGCAGCAAATTTTAACAAAGAGTCTGAGAGGCAATTTATTGTGCGAGTAGTGTGTGGTGCAACCTATTATCAAGATAATAAGGTATGAGGGCTACATTACAGAATCTGATGAAGAAAATGTCCCAGTATTATCAGTCCATGGAGACACATATGACTCCTGCTCTTTTTGTGGTCACAATTGAAGTAATGAACAGTGACTTTGATGAAGTGACCCTATAAGGTATAAAATTCTGGCCCAACATCTGTGATGAAAAAATAGATTTGGCTATTAAAGTCTCTAAGAGGCAGCAGGACAAAGAGAGCCCCCACAGCACACAGCAAGCTCTGTGCCAAGGGAGTCCTGTAGTCAAGGTTTCAATTCACACACAGACACTGGCAAAGAATGATGAAAATGACAGTGCTCCCGGATACCTGATGTGAAGATGACACTCTCCTACATATTCTTCTCCTGTCAAAGAACGTGTTGAAAGCCCTGATTAGTCATACCAGGATACCATTGTGTGGCTTTTGTCTGCATCTTTGAAAAACAGAAACCTTATAGTTATATAGGCAATGCTTACCTTAATAGCATTAATAATAATAATAATAATAATAATAATAATAATAATAATCTGTTAGAGCAGCAGAGAAGCTCAGCGTAGATACTGCAAGCTACTCCATAAAGCAGCCATCAATAATATGTACTTGGCTGTCCTGCTATAGTCTCTCATAGCAAGCCTGAGCACTGAACCCAAAATGGCTTCAAATGCTTGTTGGGCTTTTACAGTCTAGCTGGAGCTGCTTATAAAACTTGATAAGTGAAGATCAGGGGGAAATGGATACTTAGTGCTTCTCATATTGCTGAAGTGCATGGAGACCACAGACAGGTCTACTGGCCACAAAAAACAAACTGAGAAGTGTTCTCTATGGACCTTTGATGGAAACTGAAAAACAGGGCTAGGCACTATTATCTTCTAGTTCAAAAGTTGACTGGCAGCACTGGTCTGCCTGTAAAAAA
>LZPO01107893.1:611172-621239 GCA_001675575.1 Neotoma lepida
AAATCACAGCTAGGTCCAGAAGAATGCAAGAAGATGGCCCCGATGAGTTACCACAGTGGAGGAAATATGGGTTTGTGAGTTATTAAAGCACACAGAGCCTTCTAGACTTTTCCCAAGCAAAACATGCTATTGGAAATGTATTTTGAGTACCTAGTTTTATTGGAGACCATAAGTTTTGTGGCAGATGTATGTCACATCATAAAACCCAGCATCTTACCTCCATCTAATAGGCAACACGGGGAATGTGAATGCCCATACATTTAGGGAGCCACAGATTCTGTGCTATTAGAAGAGAGTTGAACAGTACTAAAGAAAGTGTTTGGTAAGCTCCAGCAAGCCTCTTCATCTATGATGAACAAGTCAGACTTCAACAGGAAGTGCTTTCTGCATGACCCAAGGAAGGCTGCTAAGAGGTCTAAACTGTAGGATCAAAGGGAGACTAGAGGAACACATGCCCAGATGCACTGCTACTGCAAACAAGAGGAGCATTTGGTCTGTCTTTTGTTGACCATTTTACTAGATGTGAGGATCAAACAGAAAGCACAAGTAGTGGGAATGCTAAAGTGATGAGAACTCAGATGCAGCATTTGGAAAGAACGTATAGAAACTAATAAGAGCTAGACTGACGATTCTTGAAGGATGACTGAGATTCAAAACTAGTAAAATGAACACTCTTCCTCCACTAGTAGCAACATAATAGAAAAGTAAAAGACCAGAGTTGGTCTTTATTTATTAGGTTAATGCATGACACCATGACTTGGAATTTCTAGCTTTCAAAAATATCTAGAAGGAGTGAACACAAATGGTAGAAGCATAGTACACTGAAAACAACGCCACAGAAAAACCACTGTTAGCGACAGCATTGTGTGAACACTGACCAGAGATCAGCATCACATTGGCCATCGTAGAAAGAGGAAATGCAATGATTTACTAACAGAAATGTAAGATGAGGGATTGAAAGGGGAAGAAAGATGAAAAAGGAACTGGAAACAGAGAAAAGGGAAGAGTAGTGAGGAGAACAAATCAGCAGACTCTCTTCCCAAGGAATGCGGCCATTTGCTTTCTCATGCACCAGCCGATGCTATTGGGATTACTGCTTTTTGCAGAGAGACTGAGTGTGGCAGCTGTGTTTTGTCATACAAATCAACCGTCATATTTCACTGATGGTGGTAGTGTAGCCTGGGTTTGTGTACCTTTTCCACACATTATGGCACATATGCAGGCTGAGAGGAGAATGAAGCATATTTGATAGTCTGAGTGTAAGGAAGCAGAACTGTACTCACATTCTTAAATTCAAGTCACTGCTATTTTTCTCTTTCCTTAAAAGGAGGGGTCTAGCATGCAGTAGTGTCATAAAACTGACTGATGTCCTGTACTAATGGGGAACAAGAGATAGAAAAAGAAATGTGGGGGAAAAGACACAGACTTTTTGAGGGGTTCTACTTGTGTGATTTTCATTGTTGCTATTATTTTAGAAAAAAAAAGTACTAATAAATGTTCCCAACCAAATTTCAAGCTTTCAAGACAAACAACCCAACCTGTAGCCAGTCTTTCTTGTCAGACTTTCTTTGGACCGCTAGTTCCCAAATATGACATGGAGACTTCTTATTAATTATGAATGCTTGGCCTTAGCTTAGGCTTGTTCATAACTAGCTCTTATAACTTAAATTAATCTGTTTCTTTTGATCTACATTCTGGCACATGGCTTGTTACCTCTCCTCCATACTGTATGTCCACCTCTTCTGTGTCTGGCTGGCAAAATTCTGCCTCTCTTCTTCCCAGAGTTTCTATCTTTTCCCAGAAGTCCCTCCTATTCCTCCTGCTTAGCTATCTGTCATTCAGCTCTTTATTAAACCAATCTGGTGTCTTAGGCAGGTAATGCAAAACATAGACACATCTTCAAGCAGTGTAAACAAATATCTCACAACATCAAGCTGGAGAAGTCAAATTTCAAATGATACAAAGAGGCAGCATATAGAAAATGCTCCCTCTGGATATCCTTATCCTTGATGAAAAAAAAATCATACCAAAGATCTTATCAAAAACATAAAAGAGGGCCAGCAAAATGGCTCAGAGCATAAAAACACTTGCCTCAAAGCCTGGCAAAAATTAATTTGATTCCCAGAACCCACATGGTGGAAAGGGATCACCAAATCTGGCAAGTTTCCTCTGACCTCCACATGCACACAATGGCATATCCATGCACACACACACACACACACACACACACACACACACACACACACACACACACACCTCAAGTAAATGTAAAAGTTTTTTTGTAAAGAGGCAAATATATATGGTAAAATTTAAATAACTATTTTCATCTACAAGGAGCAATTCTTGAACAACATTTGATCAAATAACCATTCTAACTTTGCACTATATTTTCTTTTATTTGGTTGTCTCCCACATAGTATTGTTTTCTAACTATTGGTTAAAACAAATGAATTGCAAAAGCCAAACGAGAATTTTTCCATAAAGCATGTCTAGATAATTAGAGCTCTCTTTATTGACAAGCCCTTTTAAAATGTTTTCTTTTCTTCTGGAGTTGACAGGCCATTATATAAATACACAAGTAAATATATTTTAGTAAAAATAAATATATATTCTTCTCCAAAAGATGAAAAGAAAAGGCCATATTGTGTCCCTCATGTTGGACTTTACACTGCAATTGAACCTCATTTAGCAGTCCTTTATCACTATTATTATTATCAAATATTTCTAAACTATATTTGAAAGGCCCATGTACTGACATCAAACCCATTACTCATAAACTGGCACTTTTTTTTTTCAAAGGAAAGCAGGTTAACAGGTTAGCTTGAATCAAGGCAAATACTGATAAAAGAAAATCTCTTTTGATGGACAGGCCTCAAAAGCTTGTGGAAGCCTGCTGATCCAACTAAGCATTGATTAAATATGTGGATGCTTATCTGATGCTTATCCAACTTTATCTGAAATTGGACATCTTTGTTCTAAAAACTAGGCCAAAAATCTGACACTGATTTTGGTCTTTGGTTCAGAATTGGCCACAAGTATCAAAAGAGCAGTCCAAGTAGAAAGTCCAAGATATAACTGGAAATAAAAGCAGGAGGATTGGAAATTACAGTCATCAATATTTCGCAAATGTATGATACAATGAGTCTCAGTAAATTGAGTAGCATATAAATATCAGTGACTGAAAAATGTAGTTTCATTAGTTTAAGAACAAAAATATATGTCTCAGTTGTTTAAATCATGGCTTAATTCATTTTGAATATATATATATATATTCAAATATTCAAATATATATATATATTCAAATATATATATATATATATATATATTGAGAGTCTGAGCTTTTCATGTTCATCATCAAAATAGAATACAGGAACAAATTCTACTTCCAGAAAGATGGGGTACATGTACATTCCTCCTGCTACATACAACTAGTAAATCTTTCACACTACCTGTAAAATAAATAAGAAAATCCTTCATGGTGAGAAATCTTGGAACCCAAAGTCAAGAACACCTGTTGACCAAAAGATCATTAGACAAAAACGTATATCCATTCTAGAAAATAGCTTGATGGTATGACAGGGGGCCCACAGCTCAGGTGGTAGAGTCTTTGCCTAGCATACACAGAGCCCCGAGTTTTAGCCTCAATACAACTAGGCAGCCAAATCAGAGAAATGAAAACTTTTACATCTGCACAAAATCATATACAATGCTATTTCTAGCGTCTTTGTTTGCAATGTTCTCAAACTAGAGACAGAGTCAATGTGCTGAATTCAACATATGAGTTGTCATGTCAAATGGACCAGGGTATGTCCATCCCATAGGATACAAATGAGCCATAAAAAGGACCACAGTGTGAGTAAGCACAATAGTTTGGATGAATCTAAAGAGAATTTTGCTAAGCACAAAATCCAATCTCAGAAAGTTATTAATTCATGATTCCATTTATAAATCATTCTCAAATGACAAAAAATAGAGAGATGAAAATCATATTACAGTCTCTCAGGTCCTAAAATAAGGTGGATGAGCTAATAAACGCACAGGATCTAGAAGATGTGTAGTGATCTTTTCTTGTTTTTCTTCCCTTTTTAAAATGAAAATTTTACTTAATATTTTGACATTTTCTTATGTATACTTCATCATTAAACATTTTCTTATTTGTCCCCTGATCTAGTTTCATTTTGTTGCTGTGATAAAACACTCTGACTAAAAGTAACTTAGGGAAGGAAAGGATTTATTTGCCTTACAGTTCTAGGTCACAGTCAACCACTGGGGGAAGTCAGAGAAGGAAGCTGAAGCAGAAACTATAAAGTACACTACTTGCTGGTTTGTTTGAAGGCTCATTCTTGGCTAGGTTCTTCAGAACATTACAGAACCATCTGCCCAGGGAATAACATTGCTCACAGTAGGGTGGGCCCTCCTAAATCAGTTAAGACAATCAAGACAATCCCTCACAGACATATTCACAAACGAACCTGAAAAGGATAGATATCAAGTGTGACTCATTTATTCAGGTGATTCTAGGCTATATCAACTTGACAGGTAACATTAACTGGAATTTCAGTCCCTTTCTTCTCCCCAAATAATCCCTCGTTCTGTTTTCATGTTATATATATTATATTACCATCTCTTAACCACCCTTACTCATCCTTTAGAGCCCTTCCTCCTTTCTCACAGTTCCCTTCCTACTTTCATGTCACACACATATGCATGTCTGTATGTGTATACATACACATATGTATTCATAAATTTAAGTCTAAAGTCCAGATTTGAGGAAAAATCTATGGTATTTATCCTTCTGATTCTGGATAATTTTACTTAATGTGACAATCTCCATTTTTCTGCTTCAGCTACCCAAGTAGCTGAGACTACAGGTAAGTACAGTGAGCCTGGCACAATAGAACTTTGAACAATATCAATTTTAAGATTTCTACTGATCTCGACATTTCACATTAATTTTTATTATATTTTAATATCTAAATTCCTTCATTTTAAAGAGGGTCAAAATATGCAGAATTTATATAAAGTCTGATCTTGATCCATTAATATCTGTCTTTAAATAAACAACATTCTAAATCAACAACATTTTTCATTTGAATGATTTGTTTTTAGGGAAAAAGGCAAGGAATCTGAACTAAAAGTAACTTCACCAAGCACAATGATGGATCAATATTTCAAGCATCATTTTGCTACTCTTTTGTGTGGAACTAACATAAGCACTGCTAGAATATTATTTGATTGGCCTTACTCTCAGAACACATGCTCAGAGAAGTGTGCTACATCATCTCAAAACAGCATCAGGTACTTTAAAGCACAGGGACTTACACAAGATTTAAAAATTAATTTTTCCAATATAAAAGATGGTTCATGGTATGCAATTCACAGATGACAATGGGAACTTGATGCTCACAAGGAATGAATTTTTATGTTTACGATCCATCATCTTTTGCACTAGCTTTTGCCCTCAAGATTGCCTCATCATTCAGTATGGCTACCAGGGCCCTGGCTACCACAGCTGTACTATCACCAGGAAACAGAAAATAAAAAGAAAGAGTATGCATACCAAATGCTGTCTTTTTCTCATGGCTAACTGACAAATTCCACAGCATCTCTCACACCTCATTGGCTAACCATAGTAGACTTGAATTCTGTTATTAACCAAGAAGAGAGAATAAATATTGATAGTATTCTCTTCCATTTGTAAATGAGCATTCATAATAAAATATGCTGATTCCATTGTCATTGTTATTTTCCAGATAAATACACTGAGTTTGAATTAAATGAAGACCTTTGAGCGCATTCATACAGCTAAGAAGTGGCAGAGCCTAGATTCTTTGTCACCACAATGCTACACTTCTGTCTAGTGCACATTTAGCATCATTTTAAAATATTTTTATGCTATCTTTAATCTGGACGTAAACCACATTTTCTGTTCCTTTTTAGGAGTAGATGGTTTTGTTTTCCAGCCAGCCTAGAAAGTTCATATTATGAAGACTAATGGAAAATCTGCTTTCTGGAAAATGCTGTGTGTTTGACTGGGAGAACTGAGCCTGCTGGTAAGGAGACTGGAGGTTTTATAGGCAGCTGAGTCCACCTCCGAGGGATCCATCTTAGTCTCCAGAGAGGAACAGCCCAGCTGCATCTCTCCTGCAGCATTTTGTCCAGCTGCTCCAAAGTGCTTTGCTTGCACAGGCAGCCAGGACCAGCTCTTTCTGCTACAGATAAAGGAGCCTGATTATGGCAAGTATTTCTGCTACAAAATATACCTTTCTGCAGTTGCTTATTTATTTTATTTAAAACCATTTTGACAGCACTCTGCTTTCTCTGCTTCTATAAATAATCAACCTTAATGATAAAGTATAATGTGCATTTACCTCTATACATCTCCATAACCTGAACAGGCAGAGATACAAAGACATCAGTTTTGAACATATGCATATAGTTGTTAGAACTACATCTCTCAAATCCACAATTCAGCTTAGGAATTGAACATAATGTTATCATTAACACTGATGATACCTAAAACTGCTCCTTAAAAAAAATAATAAAACCAGGACTCGCTCTGTGAGCATGGAGATTTCAAACTACTTAGGACTGGATTTTTATGTAACAAAGTATTATGTCTGACAGCAAGATAAAGCATGCATAAAATACTTTGGAAACCCACAGGACTTCTGTGCCTTTCTGAAGAAGACCATGTAGACAAAGTTTTCTCCATTTCCTGACTGTGACTTTCAGGGTTTTGCAAGTTCATCATCACTGACTTTTGCCTCAACTATTTATTGTTCAGCTGCAGAGTGTAAACATGTCCTCTGTGTTGGTCATTAGCTTTTCCAATTTCCCATCAGAGCTTTTCTTGATGAATATGTCCAAAAAAGCCTGCAGAGAGACTCAGTTGTCACACTTTAATTACACATTACTCTAGAGTGATTTCGAACCCTGTGGAACACCTGGCTGTTCACACAAAGAACTGAAATACAGTCATCTGAAAGATCGTTCATTTAAATGTCTTTCTCACAAAAGATGTCATATACTCCCTGTTTCACTGCCCCAAACAGAAGCATTCAATTTATCCATTAATGGTGAGCCCAGGGAGTTGCAGTCCAACTTCCTCCCACTGTGCCCAAACTGTTCTTAATAGACCATCTCTTTGAGTAAAGAGAGGAGTTCAGGCGTCATGCAGAATAAATTCTTGCCTTAATTTAAAACCTTGTAAGAAATGGAAGATCCATGGTGAGATGCTGGAGAACTCCCCGTGGAGACTTGCTCTTCTTCCTACATGTCAGAAGTGAGTTTCATATGGAGAATCGGAAACACAGGCCAAAGGGCAGGTGCAGTAGAATGAATTCCTTGAAATTTGTACTTCTCTTTGCTCCCCAGAAGTCGTATCTTTCTCTGGCTTCCACCACTGTCCCTCCCCATGACGTTGTGTTGTCCCTGGCACTTTCCATCCCACAATCCACATTCCCATTTCCTTCCCCTACAAGTTACATTCCCTAATTGTGCTTTTGAATCTGTTGATGAATAATTATATTACTCCAATCTAGAATACTGACCTACAAAGGAAAGTCCAATAAAATGAAACAACTCTATTGTGACATAAGAATAAGCATAAAAAAATGTATCTTCAAAATGCATTGAAAAATATATTTAATTTTGCTTTTACTTATTTTGGATTCATCTTTCCAGGAAAACAAAATCTGAGAAAAATCAATGTCTTTCATTGATGAACCAGCAAATGATGTTTCAACTCAGAGTCTCATCTGAAATTTTAACCAAAATGTANAGAAAAGAAAAAGAAAAAATTAGAGGTTGTGAAAATTGCTAGTCCACAAGGTGAACTTTGAAGTTTTTGATTCTTTTTCTTTGGAAGTGGGAAACTGAAGATTTTACTCTGTCCTTTTGTGTTTTCATTCAACAGCTTTTTGGTAGGGAGCACTTTCCAGGTTTCCTCAAAAGGCACATCCCCCCTGACTGTATTCCACCTGGCTACATTACACAGCATTACCTGTCCCGAACCAGATAAACTTCACATTTAGATCTCTGGGCTTAGAGAGTTTGAAGGCAGAGAGATGCTTTAGAGATTGTCTGATCTCATTTGCAGAAGTGTTTCCCCAAAGCCCCACTCCTCCAGCTCTGTGCACTGTTGTCTACTGGTAGATACAAACTCCGTTTCGCACTGTTGTCTACTGGTAGATACAAACTCCGTTTCGCACTGTTGTCTACTGGTAGATACAAACTCCGTTTCGCACGGCTCTTCTCTCACCACAGGCATTGCCATTTCTAGCGCTCCAGGTCATTGCAAGTTCACTGCTTTGACAGCTCATGCATTTTTAGAATGCTTGCTTCCCTGTCAGTTACAGAATAACCTCTGTAGACGAGGACAGCCTCTAGAAGAACAGATTTTTGACTCCAAGTCCAACGTTGGTGTAGATGCTCCAGACACTGGCAGCAGACAAACAGATTGTAACTTGTGGGTGTGATGCGTGATTACAGGCTTCCGGGCGTAGACGTGTAACTGCATTACTCACAGGTAGAGGTCATTCCTATGCCTGGCTTTTGTAATGAATTGAGCAGGGTCCCTTGGGCTCTCTATTATTGTTGCTTTTGTGTAAAAGTTCAAACTGCAGCAGGGTCACAAACAACATCAGTCCAACCATGAGTAAAATCCATTGGAAAGCAGGAAAATTGCACTTTTTTGGCACTTGCAAGCTTGGCTAGTCCTTTCTTCCTGTGTGTTGGATAAGAATGTCTTGTTGTTAGTATGGAGAATAAAGGAAAGGGCATTTGACATAATAAATACTTTTCCTTTTGATTTTGCCTCAAACCCCCGATGAACTGAGAATAGGCCAAGCAGAGCACATGCTGACTTGTACGGACTATAGCACCACACTTACAGGAGTGCTGTGCTTGGGTAAAGTCTCTTGAGCACACAGCAAATGCATCTAAAAAAATAATAATAACTGGAAACTCCCATTTAGCAAGGCATTGGCAAGACAGAAATGTATTTGCGAGACCTGGATTTCCCAGAAGTCATGGCAAAGCAGATTTATAAATTCTGTGTTTGGGTCCTACATAGTCCTTTATATCAAATGATAGATAAAACAGAACCCTGGCCAGAAAGGTTCATCAATGGGATTCTTTCAGTGAATGGATCTCTTGGCAGTTGTAGTGAATGGTACACCATGAACCCACAGAACAGCAGCTCATCTGCTACTTCAGGGACTGTGTCCACACACATTCCCTGCCTAATCTGTTTTCTGTGCATGTCCATGCATGTATGTATGTGCGTGTGTGCATGGATTTGTGTGTTGTTAAAGTCCCAAACTTTATGAAATTAGTAGCTGGCCTGAGATACTGTCCAGTTCCTAAAATGCTACATCAAAATTTATTGCCGCATAGCACCCATGTTAGTCACCAGTTTCTTCTTCAAACACAGCCTCGGACATGGGTAGCAAAAGAAGAGCAGTGTCTGAATTATTGTTCTTGTTCTCATTGTACACAGTGCAACTAACAGGAGAAGCCAAATTATTTGCCCTTTGTAGAAGTGTGCTGAGCACATGATATGTTTAAAGGAGGTACATTACAAGCACAACTTCTATATAAATTTCAATTTCAGAACAAAACTTTGTGGGGGTTTTAAGTTTTTTTTTCTTTTACATTGCACAAAGGAAGAAGATACAGTAGTTTTGTGAAAACTATTGCCAGAACTGGCAAACTTGAAAGCTGACAGCACTCCTGGAAAAAGAAGACATTCCTAAGACATAAAGGATGTGTGTATCCACAAACACAGGTACATCACTGCTAATAAAATTAATGCCTCGGCACTTTGGCAAATGTGTGCTTACTTATCTACTTTGTCATTAGCCCCACGAGGGGGGCTCTGTTATTGGTTAAAACTTCCGAGTTTTAGACAATGGGTCTCAGGTTACCTTTCTTGTTCTCAGAGTGAACTCAGGAGCTTCATACCCTTCTTTTGTCATTCACTATTCTTTTAATCCACCACCATAATGTGTGCTTTCAAGGTACAAGAAAGAGAAATAAAACAAGTAAGCAAGAAGCACATGGTA
>LZPO01107893.1:621394-632572 GCA_001675575.1 Neotoma lepida
AAATTCTATATATGTCATTTGCCCAGTACCTAAGACATTGAAAAATGCAAATCTTAGAAAACCTCTTCAAGATGTTCCTTGATCCCACCTTAAACAGCTACCTTTAGGATGAATCTAACAACACTTTAAACACAAAACACATATGAGCAACAGCAAGATGTATTTATATCTACATGTGTGTATGTAACAATAGCTAAAGAAGTCTTTAAATTAAAGTGGAGGTGAAAGGGAGAAGGAGGATTAGGAAATGATGTAAACACACTATTGATGTATAAAACTCTGAAAAAAAAACTTAAAAAAACAAATGTTTAAGCAGAAACTATGCAAAGGGATTTAAAACAGTACCTTTAAATTAGTGTCCACTTAAATTCAATATGTAAAAATACATAATAATAAAGCATAGGAAAAGCATGTGAAATGAATCTTCATACATCCCATGAGAAAGTCCATTGGGAGCCACACATTTGGCCTGAGACATCTTATACTATAGCAAGAGTGTGGCTATTAAATGAAAGCAGTCTGATATCCTCATACAAAGAAATGACTAGCTGCGTGTCACTGGAGCTTCATGGGAAGGCACTCAGTGAAAACAATAAGGAGTAGTAATAATCTGCCCAAAGGAGATTTACCAGGATAAAGATCATTAGATGTCACAAAACTAGTTTTTTCAAGTCCACAAATCTGGAGATCAGAACTTGTAGAAATATCAAAATAAGATAGTTATTAGAATCCCATATACTTTCCTTAGTCGAGAGGAAGATACGGAGAGTGGTTTCAGTATTCATCACACTAGAGCAATGATAAAATAAACCTTCATGACCACCTGCACTTCAGGAACTGTCCCTTAAGCCTCCACAGTGTCTTGACTTGCCTAGAGATTTTAGCTCATAGGTACTTAAGAAGCCATGAAGGGAAGAGTTTGGATCGAATGAAGATTACCAAGTGTGTGCACTGCATGCACATAAAGTAGTTTGATTTCAGTAAAATACATGAAATTATTTTATGGAAACAATGCTAAAATATGAATACATAGCATACTACCCAAGTGGTTCCTGAGAGCCCTAGAGAAGAGAGTAAACAAGAGTGTTATCTTGAATCAAAACAACATTTATTTCTGGGGCTAGAACAAACAGATATCTTGGAGTATCTTAAAGAGCCATGAGTCATATAAGTTTTAGAAACACAAATATATAAACAAATAAGTAACTTTCATCTCTAGAGGCCAAAACATTAAGTATAGTAACTACTTCAGCTAAGTGTGCATTTCTGAAGAATAGAATTTAGCCTTTTAGCTCAGGCCAAGACTAGCAAGTTTAGTCAATTAAAATCCAGCTGCAAAGAATGAACTGGAACTTCATGTATGGAGCCTCTCTTCGGAACTTCTTACTAGTCAGTGAACTTAAAAGCCAAGGCACCTGAGTTCTCCGGGGACCTGGGGATGTTTTCAACTTTCTTGCTGTCACTTGAGGAAATATGAACTTCTTATTCACGATCGTTTTGATTATCCCGGCACCTGCCTACACTAGCTACCCGTGGGATACTAACTGCAGAGCAAAGTAGGAGGAGCATTTTAGAGGAATTAATCAAAATAATTATAGGAGAATACTTTCATTAAAAAATAAATTGGTATAATTCTAATAGAATCATAACTCTTTCCAAAGTGCTTCTGTGTATGCTCCATCTTTGTTACCTATAATGATTTGACATTCCGTGCAAATTAAGTGCTTCTTCCAGAGTGTGGGGAAAAAATTGATTTAGTGTTCTGTTCAAGCCTTAGCATGATGAAAATGATGCAGAATTAGTTACTCTGAGCAAGAGATTATCTCTCTTACACTTACTGAAATATAGCCACTCTCTGAAATTAAGTAATGTAGGAAAAAATGAGAAGAAAACGTTGACTCATCAAAGACCAACCAAGAGTAGTTTTCCTGTAGGAAAAAGATGGGCTGAAAAGTCCAGTGGAAAGACTCAAGAGTCGAAGGGGTCTACAACCTGAAAGAATTTGTCAGTTACAATAAAGCCTCTCCATTAAAATCTCTTTTTGTTTAAAACCAAGTATTTCTTGATTCTCAAATATTTTCACAAAGAACCTACAAGGGAGTTCAAAGAGATTATTTCATAATTGCACTTTGAAATTCTTCAAAATGGACTCTCTAAGGCCTCAGCAAGAAACACATTACCATAATTGGCTTATACATGACCATGTTAGAAGAACATGAAAAGAGGAGCCATAATATCCAAAATGCATAAAACTGGAGCAAATATTTATAAAATATGATTCCAAGTAGAAGATCTCAGAACCTCATATTATTCCCTAATATTTTCAATGGGGTGGCCCATGCTGACAATTTCTTTTATCTCAAAAGAGTTTCATCTTGTTTGATTTCTTTCTCCTTTTTCCTCAATTACATTTTCTTTATTATGATCATTATTACAAAGCACAAGAGGATTTCTTCCAGGAGTCATATTCCCTGAACTTTGAAATTCATATCTTCCAATTTTTTAAAAAGAAAGCATTTAAAAGTAACAAGTAAATCCATATACAGAATATAATTGCAAACATTCTGCATTATCAAATTTAATGGAAAAGACAAAATAAATAATGTTTTCTCATATTTAAAATACTGAATAAGTAGCACATTGTTTGCAATTGCCTCTTCCTATTTGCCAAATGGAAAGTTGATATGTAGCATGAAAAAGATGCTTGAACAAGACCATTTAACTTGTGGCTTGCTTGATTTGGGCAACTTCTCATTCTGCATCTCCCCACCTTTGAGAAAACACATCAGGAAAATGTTGATATTGGTAATGGGAAAGCATGTAAAAGGCAAGACGATCTCATAATAGGAAAGTTCAACCAATATTAATGAATTTTCTAACACACCAATAAATTATGACTATTGGATGTGTTGTGTGACTCCACTTAAACTTAATGGGTAAATAAATGAATGAAGATGAATTACAATCATTTTATTGAGTTTGCTGCAGTTAAGAAACCATCTAATGAAATGTGTAGGCGAACAAAGTAGAAACTTGGGAAAAGAATAAGATATGGATCTACAAAATATTGCAGAAAGAAATGCTCATTGGACAGAATTCCCAAAAATGATGACTTCTGAACTCAATTCTCATCTACAGCATCATTAACTTTTTCATTGGCGGTAATGTAGTAGTTCCCCCAGGTTGATGGGTCTCCTAAACCAGTTAAATTTGACTTGAGGAGTGTGGAGTAACAGATCCATGGATCAAAGTTTAAGAAACCCTGATATTATCTAGTTACCATCCACTTCAAAAATCTCTTAATAATGCCTCCAGTCCTGTGCTGTCTGATGTGAACACCTACAGTCACAAGCAGTTTATGACTTCAAAAGGCAACACATTTCACTTTCTGTAAGGTCTGACTGTTAATTAAATTCAATTTGGCAAGCACATATTGGAAGACTACAATGTTCCAGGCACTTTATACACGTTATTTTAACATTATATTTTTTTTAAATTTTCACAATAGCTCTGTTAAATAGTTTAATTCCCTCACTTACAAATGAGGAAGTGAAGCTCTGACAGAAAAAGCTCTAATTGAATGGTATCTCCAAATTCACGGAACTAACTGGCAGTTTCTTCTTTACACACATCATCTCATTTACTTCTTTAAAAGTCACTAGTAGATATATATATATATATATATATATATATATGTATATATATTACTAGCTCCAATTTACAACTGAACATACCAAACACTAGTAGAAAGGTTCCTGTGATAATTCAGGCTCAGTCAACAGATTGGTGATTCAAAGTTACTTTGAACTCTATAACCACTTCATTACTACCTCTCCATCTGAGATTTTACATGTAACAAGCTGTTTGGTTCACTATCTTTCTCCTCCATATCTAATGTAAGTACTATAAATTCCATAAAAGCAAGATAAAAAACATAAGAACAAATACTCTGTGTGTTTAGTTCATTGCTGTATTTCCAATGCTAAAAATAATATGTGGTAGCTAAGTAAATTATTCTCTAATTTATAAATTATTTTAACAAATATTTTCATGTATATCATCTCCTGTTTTCCAGGCTATGTTAGACATTAAATTTACAGAGGAGGTCTAATCCTCCTTGCAGGAAAATAGTTCTTAAATAGAGTCAGTAGACTTATTAACTCTCTTTTCTTCTTTAATTCATAGCCTTTTCTTATCATATCTCACATAATATGATGTTACCTAGATATTCTTCTCTGGACTCTGCACATTGGTAGTTCATCAGCAAAACATAGAGTATACAAAACTTAACAATGGGCCTTGGTTCTTCTTACCTATTTTTAATATTATAACTGAATCATCAGAAAAATCTGCAGTCAAGACTGTTGGGAGCCGTGTGGCCTAGTTTCGGACCGGTATATGAGTACTTGTTTAACGGGGTCCAGATCAGACAAAAGTCAATAGGGACAGTCTCACTTGGCAAGGACCAGTGAACTTTGGGACAGGGCAGAATACTGCTGGAAATGCGGGGCCTGCGTGCTCTCTTCTCCCTTGTGATATTGATGATTCTCTTGGAAGTTTTAGTGTCACATTGTTAGTCACGCATGGGACAGATGTGATCATTCCTGGAAACCCCATTTTTTTCTCAAATATTTTCTCCTAAAATTATTTGGAAGCTGATGCTTCTCAGGTTTCTTGTCTGGGGATGCCATCTGTCACTTTAGACCCTGGGAGCTAGGGTCTAATTCTGATTCAGTGCTGACAGGATCGGAGGCAGATCACCCCTAGTTCTGTCAATATGCTTTAAGTTTTGAAAGATATAGCTCCTCTTGAAAATGTGTGCCTATGTTTATCACCTTTTAGTTTTAGTTTTATAAAGACAGGATGTACCTGGCTCGATATTTGGTCAACCTAGCAAAATGAAAAGTGTTGGTTTTGTTTTAAAAAATGCTTTGATGTAAAAGTTGGGAAACATATTTGACTTTTTTTTTTTTTTGGTGGAGGTTAACGTTGGAGGATGGGTAAAACTGTTAGTAGGAGAAAACATGCTTGTTTTGATGAGCAAATAAAGACGGCTGGAGGTATTTGGGCTGGCCATTTATGTGAAACTCATCTAATGGTCAGACAGCTCATTTTTCATGCTGACGCCCCTTCCCTGTCTGAGGACCTGAACCCAAGCTGCAGCAGGACCGCAGCACAAGACTGTTATCTGCAGCACAAGACTGTTATAACAATGAATTCATCTTGGCAGTTATTCATTATATAAGAAGGGGCAGAATCAGAGTTCCGTAGCAAGGCACTTAAGACATACTTTCTGGGTTAATAATTACGCACCAATCAAGAGGTTCAGTTCAGTTATTCAACCAGTTGTGAATATGAACTTACTTTACAATGAACTCATGTCCACATTTTACCATTCATTTAATTCACAAAATAATCACAAGTCACAGTTTGCAATGTTTTGCTGAAATTTAAATACTTTGTGTGCAATACACACTGAGCAATCCTAATTCTAGAGAAACTGTTATCTCTTCTTGCTACATCCAGTACCTCTGCAGTAAAATAATCAGGCAAGTCAAAGATTCTTCACACTTTGCCTTTACAACACTGAGACTTTTGTCTTTACTTCTCAACCTCCAGCTTCTTGGGAGGGTTTCCTTGGCTAGTGCTCAGCTGTAGGTTAGGATTCAAACTATTTTTTCATATGCCCCTATGAGGCTAAATAGATGAGATGGGGTTCTTACAATTATATTATTTTAGTATTTCTCCTTACCATTCTTCTACATCTACCTTCAAGGATACATACCTCACTCTGTTATTTTTGCAATATCGAATATCTTCCTCTTGTTAAATCTATTTTAAACAAATTATTATCATCAATTCCAATCTTTTTAGACAAATTCCATCCTATAAAGTGTTACTGTTACCCACGCAAGTATGTTTATTTGTATTTAAAATTCAAAATATTTCCTAAAAGGATTTGCTACCATATTTAAAGGGGAGATTTTCTAATGTTGGTCAAAGGCACAAAGTTTCAGGTGAGTTTTTGAAGTCTAGAGCACAGAATAACTAGTTAAGAATGATTCATTGCATATTTCAAAACTGCTAATAAATGGATATGTTGATTGCCTCAATTCAATCTATGTTATGATATATATATATATATGGTATATGTATCAATTCTAACATTATATCCTATAATTATAATCATACACAATTTGTATTTGGCAATTAAAATTTTAAGAGAGATTTTTTTTCCATTTTAAAACATAAGAATAAGGGAAGAATAAGTCACAGTGTCTCCCTCATTCTCCTTGGTGCCACTCAGTCTTTAGGGGAGATTTTCTGGTTTCTGCCACCATCCTACCTTTCTGAGACTCTCTCACATTCTACTATGGTGAATACACTGTCAAAGAAACCAACAGTTCATTCTAGACTATATTCTAATATCTTCCATATAGCAGAAGGGAGTCCATTGATTGTGTTAAAAAAAAAATTACTACCCTGTTCAATTTTCCCATGGTGCTCATGAAGCAAACAAGAGTTGAATGAAGAGAATTTTAAAACTTGGTTTTAATTTATTCATATATTATTTAATATGGATAATAAGCAAAGTAAACAACTTTTTATATGAATTTGAATTAAAGGAAAATGCAAAATCTTCATGTGCTTTTATCTGGAAAATTGATGTCTGAGGATAAAAATTAGCATATACCTCATTAATGTGTAGTATTACTGTTCAAACCAGCAGATATTACACTGCAGTTAATTGTATTAACAGTTAAGACAAAGGAGATACTTTTTAGCTTAGAATAGCAGCTTTCAAGTAATCATTTCAAACATGAGAAAGGAAATGAATAATTTTGTTTAAAAAGTGTTTGTCCTTTGAACTTCATCTATTCAACTTCTGAAATGCTTATTAAAACAGAGTTCTGTGCAGCACATTTGAAACTTTAAATAATTATACCACCCAGTGTGCATTTCTGTAAAACATCAGTAGCTGACAATACTACTTCATAAAACATTTATATTAGCTTATACAGTTGCTCTTATACTTCAGCTAAAACAAAAAACGAAAATAGAACTCTGTTAATAAGGTGACAAACTGAAGGGAGTTACAGGGGACTTGTTTGGGGAGGTGAAACCTGAAATGATCTGAGGCCCCAGAGCTAATGATGGTAATGTCTTCAACTTGCTAACGGAAATCAATACATCCTTTGTTATTCTTTCTGCCAGTGATCCAGGCCCACACTGGCTAATGATAAAGTAAGATCTCTCCCTGGGTAGTGTCAGCTCAAACAGCGACCTGAAAAACCTGTTACTAACTTAAGCTGATAGGACTATAAATATTCTCCTGTTCTGTGATAATCTCACAAGGCAGAGCTTAACATTAGAAATACATAAAAATATTGTGTTCCAATTTTAAAGTCTTCATTAATATATTCCAATTCTCAGTTAGTTGGCTTGCTGTTATGGTAACAAATACCCAAGATAATCTAGAAGTAAATTTATTTGGGCTCATGGTTTTAGGAACTGCAATCTGTGAGCAGTTGGGCTCTTAATCCTGGCAAGAGCACATGGTAAAGCAAAGCTACTCACCTCATGACCAGGAAGAGAGAGAGTCAGGAATAGAGAATCACAGTATATGTTCTTTCATAGTGGGTCCCTCATGACCTGAAGACAGGCTTCACACCTCTTCAAGTTCTCATTCCCTGCCAATAACGACTGACAAGCTTTGATCTGAGCAAAGCCATTAGCAATGAGTCTTTGAGGTTATGATTTAGACACACACACACACACACACTGTAAGGTGGAATAACTGTAAAAAGCAAAGTAGATTAGAGAAGGTATTATCAGTGAAGATAAAATTTGCCTAAGGTATTTTGGACATTCGTCTCCAGTTACTTTTAAAGTTTATAAAAAGTTTGGAAGTATTTCACTGACAGAATGATAGCAGAAGTCAAAGCTTAGCATGAGTACACTTTGAATCTCACTTCAAAAATTACCTTGCCGTACCAAAGTGTTCAAACTGGAAACCAAATTACTTAGCAACTTCCACTCAATATGTGCAATTTAGTGCCAATTATACAGTAACAAATAGGTCATCTTCTGTGAAGTATTCTTTCAAATTATTTGACAAATTATTGTACTGTTTTTGTTTATTGTGAGTTTGTAAGCATTTGTTATATATGCCACATGCAATCTTTTTCAGATATATGGAATGGGATAGTTTTCCCATTCTATAACTAATGACTTCATTTATTGTGCCAGATTTAATGGTATACTAATTATAGTTTTTTCAATTTTATAATTAGTGTTCTTGTCATAAATATTTGCTTTTCTCAAGATTACAAAAATATGATTTAACATTCTTATTTAGCACCTTTGCAGCTTCAATTTTGAAGCATACATCTGTGGCACATATATTACCTTCTCTGTTTCTATATGTGTTGTGAGGTAGAGCTCAAGATTGGCTGATTATTATACATTTACCAGTTGTTTTAGCACAATTTGTGGAAAGGGCCTCTTTTCTTGTACTGTCTTTAAATTACTTCAAAATTGAATTGATCATATGAATATGAGTTTGCTCTGGTATCTGATTCTGAGTCATTGATTTGCTCATCTGTCCTCATGTTACTGCTCTACACTCTTGATTACTCTAGCATTAGAGCTAGGCTTGCAGTCAATAAGCCTTGGTTCACTAACTTGGTTTTTATTTTAAACATCATTTTGGCTCTTAGTGTTCATTACTTTCTACTCCTATAATAAGCTTAGAACCCATTCTTTGGGCTCAAAATATAGCTCAGAGCTTGACTATCCTCCCCTGACCCTGATCTCAACGCAGAGCACTACCAAAAATTCTCCTTTGTTAATTTCTGTTAAAACGGAATTTTTTCATGGATTGCATTGAGTCTATAGATTAAGTAGGGGATGGTTGACGGATTAGCAGTATTGAATGTTGGGTACCTTGGCATATATGTCAATGTATTTAGTATCTGTCATTAATTTTGGAAAATTATCAATTGAATACATTTAATTCAAAGCTATTATCTCAAATATCTATCATTCTGTGTGTTGGGAATATACCAAATTCTCTCTGTTAATAACTTTAAGACATATCACTGTTTTCAAGCATTGTTAACCTACTGTGCTATGTGGAACATTGGGTGTTATTCCTGGTATCTAAATGCAGTCCTACATCTGCTAATGATCTACTGTCCATCTATAACCCACTCACCTCTTCCCAACTTCTGGTAGATTGTTGTTGTATCATGCAACTTAAATTGCAATGATAAACCATTTATTTAAAATCTTTCTAATTTTTAGTGTGGGATTTTACTGTTCTAAACTTCCCTCTCAGTACTGTTTTTGCTGTATCCTATGTTTAGTGTGTTTGATTTCCATTCTCATTTATTTATTTTAAGAGATTTTTTATAAATTTTTCTTTTAACCTGAGCTGTAGCACAGGGAGTTGGGAGTTGGGGATGTGCGATTGAGGCTCCTACTATGACAGTACAGCCTCATGTGACTGAAGCAACATTTCAGACTGTATTTAGAGCCTGTAAAGGATATGGGAGTCCCCTACATAAGTGGCAGTGGTGACTTTTGGTTGGATCACTAGAGTCAGCCAAATTGCTATCAATCATACTTGTTATTTTCATTATTCTCTAAGTTAAATATCTCTGATGGAGTGGCTATGATATCACCACATCGTGATAGATTTGTCCATATTTTCCTTTTAGTTCTGAGACTTTGTTTTGGTATTCTGAAAGTCTATTGATAAGTGCATACACAATTATGTATGTTGCCTGGATATACTCATATTTTGTCAAGATATATGTACCTATTTTCTTCAACAATTTCCCCTTTTAAATTCTATTTTGATTTGCTCTTAACATATTTATGCATATCATTTGTATTGTCTATATATTTTTATATCCTTAGATTTTCATATATAAACTCATTTACATTTGAAGTGTAACCTTAGAATACTAAACATGATTCTTTCTAAATCAGTTTTTTTCAATTTTTTTATGTTTTATTTATTTTTAATTTGTGTTCATGTGTATGTGCCTGTGTATATGTGCATATGTGTTGCACAGATATCGCAGCATGTGTATAGAGGCCAAAGGACAGCTTATATGAGTAGGTTTGCTCCTTGCAGCTTGTGGATCTCAGGGATCTAACTCAGGTTGTCACACTTGTCACCCAGTGCCTTTATCCCCTGAACCATCTCCCCAACCTACAAAATGTGATTCTGTCTTGCTTCTTTATTTTATAAAAATTATTGGATGGATATAATTGCAAGTAAGCAATGAGTAACAGAAACAAACAAGAACAACAAAATATGGAGCAGCTATCCAGACTGTGAAGTCTAACCATATGAATAATTACAGAAATCTGAGTAGAATATGCAATGCTCTCCAATTAACCCAGCAATTTTCCCAGCCAATTTGAAACCTTGTTTCGGATTTCTAGTTATAAATCTTTGTGCAACTTCTATAGTTGCTCTTAGTTTAATCTACTCATCTTTGTCTTTTTGCAGTATAATTCAATACACAAATTCAAGAAATAAAATACTCTCCTGAAAGGTAAAATGTCGTACCTTCACCACCCTTCATGTTGTCACTATCATTTATTTTGTCTATACATGTTATAAATTAAACAATTCAATGTAGTTTTTTTATTTAAACACTCAACTTTAAATATTAAAAAGAGAATTTTTTAATTTACCTACATAGTTATCATTCTTATTGCTCTTATCTCTACCTATAGATATGGTTTTCCATCTTTTATAATTTTCCTCAATTTAAAGAACTTCCTTTAGTATTTCTTATAGACTAAGTATTATGGCAATAAATTAGCTTCCATTATGTAAAAATGTCTTTTTCCCTCTCATTTCTGAAGTACATTTTCCATGAATATCAAATTCTAGGTTGACTATTCTCCCCTAGCACTTAAAAAAATGCGTCTACTTACTTTCATTTTATATTGTCCTTTCATGAGAAATTGCCCATAGCATCATTATTTTCCTGTAAGTAGTGTGTCTTATTTCTCTGCAGCTCCTAATGTTATTTCTTTATTTTTTATTTTTTTTTAACAACTTAACTTTAGTATGTTAGAGATGGCTTTCTTTTATCTATTCCACTTTAGCTTCCTTTATGTTTTTGGAAAGTTTTATATTATTATTTTCTTCTT
>LZPO01107893.1:638641-654279 GCA_001675575.1 Neotoma lepida
CTGATGTAGAATCACTAGGTCCTGATGGGGTCATATTTGTCTTTATGTTGTTGACTGTATTTTTGTACTGGCGTCTACCCATTTTTTCCTCCACTTGGTGCAGGTAGTGTCTGTGTCTGCGGGAGGCCTCTCTTGGTCCAATGGGAGCTCTTGGTCTACTTAGGGATGATGGAATCTCTTGGTCCCAATCAGCACTGTCCGGCTCTGTCTCCCAGGAGAGTGGAGTTTGCAGGAGGCTGGGTTTCAGGGTTACAGGATTTGGTGGGGGGATGGTGTTGGTCTAAGCTGTCTGCAGAAGACCTGCCTACTGGCCTGAAACTGGGACTCTTGGTCCCAATCAGCACTGGCCAGCTCTGTCTCCCAGGAGAGTGGTATTTTCTTCTTCTTATAGAAGTTGGAGATATTTAAAATACTTTATGCCCTATCCTACCTCTGTCCTCACTTATGTATTTCTTAATTCATATATTTGGATGTTTTATAATATCTTAGGAATTTCTGAACTCTCAATGTGATTAATATCTTTGAGTTCATTGACTCTTCTATTATTATGAATCTTTTGTTAAGCTTACAGAGTGAAATTTTCATTTCCGATATTTCACTTTTAAGTTCTAAAATGGGCAATTGTTTGATTCATTCTATTTCTTTATTGGAATTTCCCAGTTGTTTACTCATTTTCACAATCTTTTCCTCTAAGACATTAACTACACTTTAAGGTCACCTTCTAACTCCATAATCTGGATCATCTATAAGTCACTTTCTACTTACTGTGGTTTTTTTGTTTGTTTGTTTGTTTTTTGTTTTTGCTTTTGGTCAATTTTTTTTTTCTGCAGTTGGTATAAATTTTTAGGCCAAAGATTTTGGACAGAAACACTAGATTCTGTTATAATTTTCTGAAGAGTCTTTGTTGTGAATTATTAACTGATCAATTTGAACATGTGTGGGATTAGCTTTCTATTGTCTTAGAATGTCTCCTTTTACAGTATTTCCTTTTCCATAAGGCTAATCAATCCCTTAAATTAAAACATAACTTTTACCTCTAAGAATCAACCATTATTAAAAATGTTCATGACCTAGATCTCAGAGGTAAGTCTGACATGTTTAGCAAGCCTCTATAAAACTCCAAATTGTCTTTCCCACAAAGGAACTTGTGATAGTTTGAATGTAATTGGCCCCAAAAAGCTCATAGGGAGTGGCACTATTAGCAGGTGTGGCTTTGTTGCAACAGGTATGGCCTTGTTGGAGGAAGTGTGTCACTGTGGAGGTGGGCTTTGAGGTCTCATATATACTCAAGCCACAACCAGTGTCCCAGACCACTTCCTGTTGCCTAGGGGTCAAGACATAAGAATTCTCAGCTCCTTCCTCAGCACTATGTCTGCCTGCATGTTGCCTTTCTTTCTACCATGATGATAATGGACTAAACCTCTGAACTGTAAGTGAGCCACCACAATTAAATGTTTTCCTTTTTAAGAGTTGCTGTGGTCACGGTGTCTCTTCACAGCAATAGAAACCTTAACTAAGACAGAACTTTACTGATACCCATACGACATATTCAGTATTTTTCTCATGAGCACCCATAAATGTGTGCTTCATGGATCATAGATAGATAGATAGATAGATAGATAGATAGATAGATAGAAAGATAAATAAGTAGGTAGAGAGACAGATACTTGAGAATGGTTTTATAGAAATTTGAGAGTTCTCTTTTTATAACTTCTTGTCTTTTAGAGTGTCTCCCCTTAATTTCCAGCTGAATTGTCATCCTTGGGTCCCATTATTTAATTGCTAAAGCTTGCTTAGTATTTTATTTCTAGCTGATGAGCCATTTATATTGACAATAAGAGAAAAACTGCATGAAGGTTTGTGTCATAATTGCATTCCCAGTAAGGATTAATCTAATACCAGTTTTCATGATTACCAGAATGAAAAAATGTCAAATTAATTCCTACATGGATAATTATGGAAAAAATTCAAGGAATTATTTTTATTTTTACATGTGTGTATATATACATGTATGTTCACATGTGAGTACAGGTAGCTGGGGAGGCCGTAAGAGGACATACTATCCCTTGAAGCTAGTTACACATGTTCATAAGCCACCTGACCTGGGTGCTGGAAACTGAACTCTTAACCTCTGAGTATTCTCTCCAGCCCCAATGATGGAAAATTTTAATTTGCCATTATTTCCTTGCTCAATCACTTGACATCTTAGATTAAAATGAAGTAGAGTGTCACCTACTTCTCTGTAACTCAAGTTGCTCTTGTCACTTTAAATCTAACTTTATGTGCCAAATTCCACAACCAACGGCTCATTTTCTTGATTGTTTCTGCTTAATCTTTTGTGAATTTTCTTCTCCTGAATGTGCTGGTAGTATCCAATCTCACATCTACTCATGTAGGTTGACCTAGACTTCTAGGATCTGACTGATGATATATGTGCTAAGTAAGCCAAAACTGGTAATAAAATGTGACCTTAATGAGCAATTTGAGCATAACTTACAATGTAGCAGAATATTCTGCCAATTAGTCAGGGGAGCAGAAAGGCTGTACCGCTTATGCTTATGAAATTTTATTGTTTAGCCCAGAAGAAAAAGTACTGCCGGCTTCTTATTGAGGAGGAAATGACTTCTTATTCCTTTATTAAATGTATTTTAATATTTGACTAAGAGGATAACTAAGTCAGCAAAGCGCTTACCTTGCAAGCATAAGGATCTGAGTTCCACCCCTTGAACCCATTTTTTTTTTTATGCTGGAATGATGATAAATTCTTGTAAGCCAATTTCTGGGGAAGTGAAGACAGGCCACCATGATACCTTCAAAGAAAAATAAAATGTTAAACATCTATATAATGATGTTAACTTTCTTCTAGAACATAACGTGAAGTAATAGTGACAGGATCCAGCATTATGGCATTCTAAAGCCTGGTGGGACATTATCTTGGATCGATAGCTTTAGGGTGAGGAGGAAGTGTGATAAGAATGTTGAGACAGAAAGTCAGATAGGAAGATTGAGACAACATTCCAGTGCGTAAATCTTACAAAACGAAAGTCATACGTAAGTTTTTTCTTCATGTAATACTTTCAAATTAGGAATATATTTAATATTTCTCTTGAGGAGATATTTAAGAAAAATAAAGAATGGATAATAAACATCCTTATGTGAATTTTATTCTACAGCATACTTTTTTATGTCTCTTTCTTCCTATTAGACTACAAATTATAAGGAAGTTTGGAATTTTTTTGTCTTTGCAATCCCACATTCTCTTAGCTGCTCTCTGCCTTGATTACAGAAGCCTCTTTCATGGGTGTGCAGTAGTTAGTGCAGTCACTTAGAACTAGTGAAAGTATTGAGAATAAGTGACAGGGATATGTAGATCACCAACTGCAGAGCCCAGTGAGCATCAGAGGGGGTAGCAAGAAGATAAGACCTGTGGGATGGGGAGGAGTAGGCTGAAGTTCTCTTTTCGGGATATGACATGAACGTTGCAATCATGAGAACACAGCAGCCATGGATATCTTCACAAGACTGAGGACTTGAATATTCTATTAAGAATGGGGTAGGGTGGGGGTCGTGAAGCCTCACCTCTCCCGGAGGCGTGATCAGTAGTTAATGATTAATAGATTAGTTAATAGTAGTTAATAGATTTCCAGAGGAGTGGTCCAGCTACTGGTAATTTGTCCATGCTCCATGCTCTAGGAAATAGCACCCTGTCCATAATCAATCCCAATTAAACTCAGTATGACAAACAGAAAGAAAGAAAGGCAGAAAGGTGGAGGAGGACTAGTTGGAAAGAGGAAGATGATCAGAAGATGGGAAGAAAATAATAGAGAGGAATGGAAGTGTGAATATTAAAAATGATCACAATATATTGTATAAATGAAATTGACAAAAATTTATACGTTTAAAAAAAGAAATAGAAATGTAACTGAATCATATTAAATGTAATTCTGAATAAGAATAGCCCCATAGGCTCATATGTTTGAATATTTGGTCCTCAGTGGAACTTTTTGGGAAGGGTTAGGATGTATGGTGTTATTAGAGGAAGTGTATTACTGTAGATGGTCTTCGAGGCTTAAAAGACTGACACCATTCCCAGTGTACTCTCTGCCTCCTGCTTACAGTTCAAGATGTGAGATCTCAGCTGTTCCTGCTGGCCATGCCTTCACTCTACCATCATGGAATCCGAGCCCAATTAAATATTTTTTCTATAAATTGTGTTGGTCATTGTTTTTTATCACCGCAATAGAAAAGTAATGCAGAAGTTGGTACCATGAAGTGGGCTATTACTGTGACAGACCTTACCATATGGGTTTTTGGAGGGAATTGGAAAACTTCAGAACTTGACTAGTTAAACACTGTAACCATAGCTTAGTGTGCAATGCTATTGGGGCTTGGAAGACAATAGTACTGAGAATCATGCAGACTATAGAGGTCAAGCTCAAGTGGCTTCAGAGAGGAATTAGCAACTAGGCTAGAGATTGTTCTTATGATATTTCACCAAAGAATGTGTCTGCTTTCTTCCCTCCTCCTGAGAACTTTCCTGAGGCCAAATTAAAAAGTAATGCACTAATTTCTTTTCTGGAGGATGTTTCAAGACAGCCTAATATTGACTCTGTCATGTGTTTGTTAGTTATCAATCTTATGCAGGTCTTATAATAGAAAAGAGCAAGTAGGGCAAAAAGAAATATAAAGTACACAGTTTGGAGAGCAAAAGAACACCAGAAAATTTAATGTTGGCACCAAGGCTTGTGCTGAAAGAAATAAAGAAATAAAAGAGAAGCCTAATCTACATCGGAATAAAGGGGGTTCCTTCAGGGAAAGACCCCACCCCACTAAGCTTCCAAGGAAACTTATGAAGGGATAAGGCCTGAGGAATTTTCTTCTCCCAAAAAGCAACAACAAAGCCAAGATGCTGCAAATGTAATTCAAGGCAGGGAGAATTCACCCCCAATTTGTAGCGGAACTTGGCAGTGTCATTCATGTGCTGTTGGCTTTGGAATGTGAAGGATATGACAGTAAAAGTCTTGTGGCATCTTCTTCTGTGTTTACAGAGAGCCACTGAGGCCAGGTGTATGGCAGGGGAGTGCCAGCAGGGAAGTTCTGAGGGGCTGTTACTTGAAGTTCTGACAGTAAAGGCTAGATTGGATTAGAGATGCCAAGATGATGGAGATGCCAGATACATGAGACTTCTGTTCATGAGAGCTACATACAGAGATTGGAACCAGAACAAGAGCGAAAGAAGTATGTTTAGGTAGCAAAGCCAGAATGGAAGAATCATTTAAGCCCTCTAACATCAGACATGGAGCTATAGGATTTGAAGTTTGCCTTGTTATTTAGTCTTGCTTTGCTTCAGTATTTCCGCACTATGCCCTCTCTTTTTTTGAATAGCACTTTATATTCTGTGCCATTGTATGTTGGAAGTACATAATTTGCTTTTTAATTTTATAGAGAGTTGCAATTATGAGATTGTCTTCAGTCTCAGAAGAGACTTTGGACTTTAGAAGTGTTTAGACTGTGAAAGACTTTGGAACCTAGACTAAATGAGTTTTGCATTATGATATGGCCATGAAGCTATGAGGGCCAGGGAGTGAAATGTGGTGGATTGAATGAAAATGGCCCTCATAGGCTCATATATTTTAATGCTTGGTCAACAGTTAGTGGAACAGTTTAGGAAGGATTAGGAGGAGTGGCTTTGGTGAGTTAGGTGTGTCACTAGGGGCAAGCTTTAGAGGTTTCAAAAGTCTCACACTATCTTTAGTGTGCTCTCTGTCTCCTACTTATGGTTTGAGATATGAATACTCAGATGTTCCTACCACCATGCCCTTGCTCATCATGATGGACTCTAACCCTCTGGAGCTATAAAGCCAATTAAATGCTTTATTTTATAAATTGCTTAGGTCATGGTGTTTTATCAGAGCAATAGAAGAGTGGCAAATACATTAAGTGAATTAAGCCAGTTTCAGAAAGACAAATATTAAATGTTTTCTTTCATTTGATGCTCCTAGATTTTATATAGATACATAAAATCCTTGAGATCATTTATCTATGTGTTATAAGAGTAGAAGTGAAACCATCTAGTGGGACAAAGGGGGCTAATGGTAGATAGGGAGTAAGGAAACAGAGGACAAGGCATATGCAGGGACATGTGCTCAATATACAATATAATCTGTGCAAATAGTTAAAAATAAATAAATTTTTTAAATTGAGAGAAAATCACAGACAAGTTTCTTCAATAAATATAGACACAAAAAATCTTAATAAAATATTTGAAACAACAAATAACACAATGATCAAGGTAAAGAGTCTATGGAATGGGAAAATATTTGTTAACTATGAATCAGACAGACCATGTAACAACTGCAAAAGTTCAACACACAAAAAATCATTCTATCGATACATGGTCTAATGAACTGAATAGACACAATTCATAAAAGAAGAGAGAAAAATGGCCAATAAATATTTGCAAAACTATTCAACATCCTTAGCCATCAGGGAAATGAAAATTAAAACTGCTTTGAGATTCCATCTCACCCCAGTCAGAAAGGATATCATCAAGAAAACAAACAGCAAATACTGTTGAACCTGTGGGGAAAGCACAACTCTTATCTACTGCTGGTGGGAGTGTAAACCATGGAAATCAGTATGGATGATCCTCAAAGTTTACAAATAAAACTACATATAACTAAGCTATACCACTCCTGGGCATATAGCAGAAAGATTCTGCTAGCATACCACAGAGATATTTCTAGTTCTGTGTTTATTTCAGCACTATTAACATTAGTAAGGAAATGGAACCAGCCCAAGTGCCCATCAACAGAAAAATGGATAAAGAACATGTGCTACATATACACAATGGAATTTTATTCAGCCATAATAAATGACATCATTAGATTTTCAGGATCAGGAGTGGAACTGGAAATCATTGTGTTAAGTGAAATTAGCCATATCAAAAAGATGCATCGTGAATATTTTCTCTTATACGCAGAACTTAGCAGATGAAGGATTTTAAGGGAGAGGAAAGGGGGGATGGGGAGAGGGTAACAGAATACAAATGGCATGAAAACAATAGAGGAATTATTTCTGGGGAACAAGAGGACCAGCCAGAGGTAACTGGGAAATAAGAGAAAACAATGAAATGGTGTCACACATCTGCCATTCCAGTACTTGAGAGATAAAGGCAAAAAGATCATCCTCAGCTACAAAGCAAGTTCAAAGCTAGCCAGGGCTTCATGAGATGCTGCCTCAAGGAAAAGAAAAAGCAGGGGAGTACAGAGTATAATGATATACACATATAAAAATATCATCATAAAACTCAGAACTTTATATGCTAACTTAAACAATGTTTTAAGTTGAAAGCTATTTCTTTTCTCTAGGCCCTAGTGGCACATACCCTAGCTGACTATAGTCTTGTCTCCATGTGGAATCTGCTTCATTATATTAATTCCTCAACATAGATACCGATATAATCTTACTCTTACATACAAACCATGAAGATGACCATAATCTATTTATCATTATTTAGAAGCTATAAAAGATCTCATGAATTGAAATATTTCCCAAACAAGACTGTTATTCCAGGCACTAAAGCCCTCTGTTAAGATAGAAATGCTTTCTCAAAGGGACACAACTTGGAACTCCGAGAGTCTCACCTCTTCAGCTCTGACTAGCCATCAAAAGGAATAAACTAAACACTGGTGTATACAGGATATGTGTGTTAGGTAGCAGGGATCAAAGAAGAAAAGGATTCAGAGCTTTCTTGGGCTGCCCAGCAGAACTGGTTACCATAGTATTTAGCAGTGTCGAGATTCAAGTACCCAGAAGAAAACATTAGGGCACTGAGAGTCTGGGAACAAATGGACTGGAAAAGTGCTTCAAAGAGATATCGCCTCTTCTACAGCCGCAGGAGCTGATCTTTCCTGATCTAATCTGCTTGCAATGCCCTGCTCATGTAAGGATAAGTCATTCCAATGTGGTAGTCTGGCTGTGTTCTAGGAATGTACTGCTGCTATTTAATCCTGGGTGTGACTCCCAGGTGTTGTTGATTAAACAAATACACATTTAAGCAGGAAGATGTTGTATCTTCAGAAGGTGATGTGTAAATGAAGATGAAAGCACTAATCTACAGTCGTTCATAACTGTTATCTATAAATTACATAGATGGTGGGGAAAAACCAATTCACTGAATAACTTTTGCATTAAAAAAAACCTCATTCATAACAAAGGCTGGACTGTTTACAAATGCATCATAACACAGTGTTCAGAACTAGAATCTCTTCCTGCCCACATTTATATCTGTATAAAACCCCTGCCTAAGAATTTGGCCTTTTATTAGCAAATGCTTAGTTTCTATATAGGGATTAAATGGGACCCAAAAGCATCTCCAAATTGTGTCCTTGTAAATGTCTAACTGTTAGAAAAAGAAAATGTAATGTGATCATCTGGGCTAGTTACTATTATGCCTTCATTTTAGGCCTCCCTGGTCTGATTTTTACATGGCTCTGTCTCTGTATGGTGACTGAATATTGTCCAAGCTGTGCTGCTGTTCAAAACCAGACTCATGTTGAGTTTGTGAGACTGATATGAGAAAGTGCTGAAGAACACAGCTTTCTTATTTGCCTGACTATGCACCAAACACTGGGAGGCCTGAGATAGGAGGCAGCCAAACAGTATGCTAGTCATAGCTTTTTTTCTCAGTGTTGAAGTAATCTTGAAATAAATCTTTACTTCATGACATTTGTTATATCAAAACTAGATGCTGCCAGATGCTGAATAGCAAGAAACAACCTCTTCCTCTGTGGCTACTACCAGAAATAGCCAATTAGAAATAATGCTTTATGAGGATATCTCATGCTAAGCTGGATTAATTCAAGAATTGCACAGAGGGTTGGTTGTTTGTCATTTCCAAGCCTATAAATGAGGCTTGTGAAAGGCCAAGCTTAAGCTTTATTTTTTTAACTTTAATTTTTATGTTATATGTATGGTATTTTGCCTACAGGTATATCTATAAACCATGTACATATCTTCTGTCACTGAAGGCCAGAAGAAGGTTTCAGATCCCTTGAAACTGGAATTACAGATTGTTGTGGGTCACCATGTGGGTGCTGGGAATTGAACTCATGTCATCTGAAAGAGAAGCCAGTACTCTTAACCACTGAGCCATATCTTTACTCCCAAGCTTGTTTTCTTAAATGGCTTTGATCTTTTGCTCTGACTTTCTCATGTATTTCCCTTGTGCTGACTACTTTTATATCATCTTGGCATAAGCTGGAGTCACTGAAAAGGAGGGAACCTCAATTCAGAAAATGCCTCCATGAGAACCAGCTGTAAGGCATTTTCAAATTAGTGATCAATGGGGGAGGGCACAGCCCATAGTGCCATCCCTGGGCTGGTAGTCCTAGGTTCTATAGGAAAGCAGGCTGAGCAAGCCATGGGAAGCAAGCCAGTAAGCAGCACTCTTCCATGGCCTCTGCATTAGCTCCTGTCACCAGGTCCCTGCCCTGTTTGAGTTTCTGAGATGACTTCCTCCAATGATGAACATTGATATGAAAGTGTAAGCCAAATAAGTCCTTTCCTCCTCAAGTTGCTTTTGGTCATGGTGTTTCTTCACAGCAATAGTAACCTTAACTAGGACATCCCTCTTTAAAATTTTTTAAAAGAGCTTTACTGAGATAAATCCCATATCATTCAATTCACTCATTCAAAGTATATTATTCAGTGTTTTTTAAATACTCTTAAGGACTTGGGAAACTATCATCACAGTCTAATTTTAGAACTTTTTTTATCATTCTAAAAGAAATCCCTTAGTGATCACTCTACATGTCTCATCTCAGTGGCCTCCTCAGGACGTTTTCAGCACTAGATCTAAGAACAGCCTGTCTGAGACAGTAGCTATTATTTACTAAAAGCATTGTGCAAGGAGGTTTTTTGCATTCTGTCTGAATTTAATTTACCACAATCACTTTATGAAGTCATTTTTTAGTTTCTCCAAATTTCAGCTAAACAACCTGGTGTTCAGTAAACTGTGATAGCATACCAAGGTCATATAGTCAATTGAAGTGGTGTTATAATCCTAAGGGGCATGCTCAAAGTTCTGGGTTTTTCCAATACTGTGGCAGGGTCCTGTGCTGTTCCCTTTGGGGAACAGGGCGAGTAAGTGCAGAGTCAACAACATAGACTCTGGGAGGATGTTGAAACACCAAGTGCAGTTTACTAAGGAAGAGGCAAGCCTTATATGCCTTCCACCCCAACCCTGGGGGAAGGTCTGATGAATATGCATCTGCTGGTGTGACATGGCTGCCTCTCATTGGTCCAGGTCATCTCAGATCATGTCTCAGCTACTGTTGCTAAGACCCTTAGGCAGACCTAGGTTGGTTCTCAGGAAGTATCTTATTGCTGGTTTGGGCCAGTTGGCCCTCGAGCCTGTTAGTCTGAGTCATTCCACACAGTACTTTAAAGTGAGCTATGGTAGAGGAGCTTAACTCTTAACATCTCAACATTAAGTCTTGCATTGCCTTCAAAAAACAGTGACTATAAGACTTAAACTAAATAATACTGAACACCTTCTTTAGGAATGGACCTTAAAGGCAGTGGAGCTTATATGTATGGTGGATCTTTTATTCACCCTTAAGATATCTTAAATGTCCTCATGTCTATGAGATTATCCATCTGGTTTCAAGCTAGTCTAGAAGAAATAGAGGGTTGTGTAGTAGTATTTGCTCTGCCCATGACCTTGCCATCCTATGTGACCTCTTAAAAGGAGAGGAGAGAGGAGCCATTTGTTTCCTTCTATTAAATGTTTTGATAACTTAGAATTCTGTTGACCTGAGACACAAGAGGAGGGAGGTGGCTCAGTGGTTAAGAGCAGTGACTGATGTTCCAGAAGACCAGGGTTCAATTCCCAGGCTGTCTGGTGTCTGATCATGCAAGGATTTTAAAAAAGAAGGAAACATGTGACCCCTCTCTCCTCTCTTTTTAAAAGGTCACATAAGATGGCAAGAAGCACTGCCTCCTTCTGGCCGTATAGCCCAAGGTCATGGGTGGAGTAAATGCCACTGCAGGGTTGGTTTATTTTTAAGTGTTGATTGAATGGCTTGCAAAAGAAAAGTGAAAATTTTAAATGTTGTCTTTTTATATATAAACATAAGAAAAACTACTGGTTTAACTGCAGTGTTGAGGCCAGACTCCATCTCAAACCTTCACCTACTGACATCACTTGTCATGAAGAGTAAGGCACGATCCAGAGGAATGAGTAAAACTGCCTCCTTTTCACATTACTTCGTTATGTCAACATCAAAGAAACTACATCAAAATATCATGTAGACTTCAAAGTATGAATTATTCTATTGGCATGGAACAGAACTTAGGACCCTCGTCTCATTAGCTTCAGACTCCTTTTTCAATTTAACAAGAATTCATGGTCTACTAACGGTAAACAATGTGTATGGAGAGTACATACAGAGCAGAGAAACCACTTACTTGGAATGCTATATCATGTATATCATGAAATGACATGTATATCCCATCTCTTCAGAAGAGCTGACTTTTTTCCTCTGGCTTTAACTACAAAATAGAAAATGACACAATGGCATGGTTTAGATGATTTCAGTTTTCTAGAATTTGTTCCTATCTCCTTGTCTTTCCCTCTCTCTATCTTTTCAGTTGAGTCAGATTATCATAAGTCTTATTTCCTTTAGAGGGCTGTTTACGAGACTTTTCTTATATTTAGTTGTTTATCGTTTGTAAGAATGCCTGATAGATCATCCTTATGTGAAGAGCCAGAACATTAAAGATGGATAACTGCCTAACAAATTTTGTTCTTGTCTAGTTTCTATCAAATGATTCTGTATGGTATTAGAAAATACTATAAACAAGAAGCTCAGCAAACTATTTTATTTCCCTAATATTAGTTTTGGCAGCCTGATGATTGCTCTAGCTGCAATTATTATGTTAGGTATTATGTTATCTTGTCAATAGTGCCAGATAACAGGAAATAAAAGAAAGAAGTTGGAATTCGAGAAAATTCTAAATTACCTCATAAGTCTTGATTCTCTTTCACCTTCCTCTAAAACCCCCTAACAGTGCAAGAAAGGTAAATAGCAGGTTGTGTTGTGATGGATTAGCACAGCTGGGCATAACTAAGACAGTTGTAGGAAGCCCAAATGTGGTGGATTACCCACATCTGTTTCCCAAGTTTCCTGTGTCTATTGACACTAACGATAATCCTCCTTCTTAACAAGCTTAGCACGTAAGGTGTCTCCAGGGACTTCCTTGAGCGAGATGTTGCTTTTCTGTTGATTTAGAGATCTACCTGTGGAAACCATGACTGCATCCGAGCTACACAAATTCTTTCTGGATCAGATGATATCGTTAAAGGGACTATCAACCTCCTCCCTTTTGTTCAAACATAAATCTAGAGGAAGGTGCCACCTGCAGTCTGTTAGTATAATTACCCCCAAACCCTATGAGTCCATATGCCCAGTTTCTGAAGAAAGTGCTCATTGAGGTGCATTTAAGGTTCTTAACACACACTTTTTAATTCCCCCTTTAATTCTGCCAATTAAAATTGTACTCAACCAGGGTCTTTTCAGAAAGGAATGATATTTCTATCCTTTAGGCTTCCGGAAGTATGGGAGTTTGCAGTCACTGAAGTAATCTCCTGCTTTATTCCATATTCTCCGCCCTTAATTCAGACTCATAGATAAATATTAAACTCTTCCTGCAAAAGCTATAAATCTTCTGGTAACTCATCTGGCAGCATTATACAGAGTGATTCTTTCCTTCTGGGGGTTGAACTAGCAGATCATAATTTATCCAATACTATTATCATCTTAAAAATTTTTTGTCATGTAGAGTCCCATTAGGTTAAAAAATATCTCATCATTTTATTATACAGAAGTCCTGGCTTCTTGCTGAGCTGGCTCTTCACCCAGTAATAAACCCCATTGAGGAAGTGACATTTCAGGATCAACATTGTGTGCACAGAATGAACCAGCTCCTCCAGCACAAAAATCGGTAATTCCTCCAGAAACACTAATATCCTAAGTATTTTAGTGAGAAATTAGGTCAGGATATATATCACAGCAACAAGAAAATTTCTATGATGAAGTAATGTAAGGAATGCCCATTCAAACTAGGCCCAAAGCTGGTGCCTCTGGTCCTCCCAGCATATCCATTTTGCTAGTGTCACTAATATTTGCTGTTATTATTGAGCTCATAGTTAAAGCATTGTCTGAGTAAGGAGCTTCCACTTTAGAAATCGGAGTTGGTTAGAATTTTGGCAACCGAAACTTATTCACCTCCCTTCTTTGTAAAAGCACAGATACCCACAAAGCATCTCACAAGAAGGCTAAATACTTAGGTATGAAAATCATTCAAATGTTATAGCACAGAAAGTAAATTTTACTACAGTAAAGTTTATAGCTCTGAGAAAGGAGGTGCTGTGCTTACTCATTGCTCTCAAGAGAATGTTTTCTTCAGGAATGAATGGATTATTTTTGTTTTTGAAGGTGTGAGAGCCACAGGAATGGCAAAGGAGACTGAATGTGTATCAAAGCCTTATCCTTCTCACTTTGCTAGGCAGTAGACATCCTTAAGCTAAATTCAGACTAACAAACATAGGATATTATGTATAATGCTCACAACCTCAAATAATAAGTGTGGTTTTAAGATTGTTTGCATACCTCATACCTTGGTATCATTGAGAAACCACAAACCACAGAAGTGATTGCTTACACCTCCTGAACAGATGAAATTATTCTATGAATAGGTGACTGATCTGACAGGTAGGCTTTGCCCTCCAGTTGGTCTTCTTCTGCACAAGAAAAGGAATTTTCATACAAGAAAATTAGGTAAGAAAACAAGCCTCTTGTGCAGACCAAGAGTCCCTTCCTTTTCAGGCAGAATGGACTTCCTTGACAATTGTATTCCAACATATAAAATCTGAAATCCAAGACTTCAAGCATCCACGTGAATACAAGTCCTACCTCTTACAGAAAAGGTACCTGAAAGGCGCAAGTATTAATGGACTATCTCAAAGTCACCCAGCTAGTGAATAGAACCCCAACTGTTTCCTTTTCCATTGTGTGTTCTGAATCCCACTTTGATTGCTTTTTGGCGTAGGGGTAAAGGAATATAAATCATAGGTGTTCCTCAAGAATTCTTGCTCTAATACTCTAAAGGAAAAATGGACAAATACAACATTCAGAATTTTTTTCTTTTTCTTTTTGTTTGTTTTATTGGTTAGTTGGATTTTTGTTTTGTTTTGTTTTGTTTTTCACTGCATAGCCCAGGCTATCCGGGAACTCACTCTGTAGACAAGACTGACCTCAAACTCACAGAGATCCACCTGCCTCTGCTTCCTAAGTGCCAGGTGTGCACTGCCTGGCTCAGAGTTGATTTTTCATGGAAATGTTCCTCATTGGGGAGAAATGAAGATTACCTTTGAAAGACATCTGTGGTTCTAAGAAAGATGATACATGGGCTTTTCCTTATTGGACATTCATTTATCTTAAGTTGTGTAGTCATAATGATCACTGGACTATACAAAAAATTTCCATAACAAAAGAGAAACTCAAAATTGTGATAAAGAAGTGGTCTGTTGGGAATGGATTCTGTTAGTACTGTTTTGAAACTATAAAAATAATAGAATAATCATGTTACAATTGATTTCCATTTTTATTTCTAATTTCACATTCCATTTTCATGATTGTATGGTTTAAGTATTTTGCAAAATGCTATAGCATGTCAAACAATGTAAGCCAAGAATATTAAAATGAAAAGAATAGCATGAATTTGAATAATAGATGGGCATTAAAATTCTGATATTGCTTGCTTCTAACAAATGTTTAATGAAGAGAAAGTAGCACTATTAATTCATTCTCACGATAGTTTACAAGATGAAAACAAAACAAAGCATATGAATATGAATCCCTCTCCATCGCAATTTTTATTCTCATATGATAGCTACATCCCAAGTGTTAACTTCATTTTAGGAAGAATCAATGTAATAATACAATTCATTCCAAATTATTCAGCCTACTGAGTGATATGTGGTCAGTCATCATAAGAATTATACATTCTTTTCAAGAACCCTGTGGGCTTCTGTGTTGTATTTGTTTTATTTCCTTTGTTAATGGTTACCAATTTACTTGCTTCTGACATGAATTAAGTATGCAGTCATTTCTGATCATGACTCGTATCTTGCTTTTATGTGGAAATGTACATTAACCAAAAACACATGCTATTTATTAAATTCCAATTATGAACTAATTAAACTCTTTACATGGTACATCATTTACCTCTCACAACAAACCTGGGGTACAGGTGTTATTTTCCCCATTTAAGTAGGCAAAAAAGCTGAAGCTTAGAGAAGTCAATATGTGTGTGTGCATTATGTTCATTTATTGAAAAGTTGTGTCAAGATTTCATCCTTAATCTGTCAAAGTCTCAAGCAAAACTCTATGCTCTTTCTACAGTATGAAAATCATAACATCTTGGATTTACAGTTAGATTTTCTCCAGGAAACTCCTAAGTCTTTGTGACTGAGGAGGCATTAATGTAACATGCCTACTGAGAACCCTATACCCAGCTAATTCCACATTTTACAAGATGCGAATGTCACCAAATTTCTCTCTCTTTTTCTC
>LZPO01107893.1:670162-705696 GCA_001675575.1 Neotoma lepida
ATATGAGTCTATGGGGGACATTCTCATTTAAACCACTACAGTTAGTCTTCAGAGTATATGCCTTCAAAGGCATTAGGACTCTGATCCCTTGCTCTCTCTCTCCCTCTGTTTAACAGCTTATTCACCATGCAGTACTGTCAAATAATACTGTGCTATCACAAGTCCAAAAGCATCAGGTTGATGAACCATGGACTAAAACCTTGGAAATCATGAGGTAAAATAAACCTTTCATACTAATAAATTGTTTTTCTCAAGTATTTTATCACGATGGCCTAAGTCTAACTAATAAATGTCCCCAACTCTAACACAATTCAGTACATGTTCATATGAGAAAAGGAAACAAATCTGAATTTAAATATATAAAATCATCTTAATTATATTTTATGACATTTCTATGTGTTATATGTATTCATAGGCAAAAAAATCTAGAAGAGAAATATTCATGTTTTTTAATGTTTTGGAGGCATAATTTCAGTGTTAAAAATTACAAGACAATAGCACAAAGTATACCCACATATCATTTGCATGGATTCAACTATTATCATTTTATCCCATTTCATTTATTGTTGGCTGTTTCCTTCCCATGTGCATACATGTACACACACACACACACACACACACACACACATATATATATATATATATATATATATATATTCTCTTAGTCGATTCAGTACTGTCTTTTTTTCTGAAAAGCAACTGACTGCTTCTAGGTCCTTCATATTCCAGACAGAATACCAGGATGATAACCAATACTGGATCTTGGAACACCCCAAACTCTTCATCAGAAAGGTATGATTTCTTCATCAGAACAAACTAAAGTCTTTTCAAGACTAGAGAACCTTCTCATCAAGATACGAAGATATTTGTCCATTGTGCCATCCCATCCTTCATAAGAAAAGAAGAAACACAAGCATTTAGGAGAATACCAGACTGTCCTCTGGAGTCTTTGTCAGTGAATCCCACATGAAACCCCTCCCCTAGTCCTCTTTTCATCCTTGTGGTGATCAGAAGCCAGCACCATCTCACATTTAAGTGCCATACTGGATCCTAGTACAGTCAACCTAATTATTGGACAGCCTTAGCAGACAACTGCAGCTAGACAGAAGTAAAGCATGGCCAGAGCTTAGGAAATGCACTTTCCTTCCACACTGCCTTCATAAATTTTTATATGCCTGCATAAACATTGTGAGGATTTAACAAAAGTCTTGATTTTTAAATTTCAGAGATTGAAAAGAGTTATTATGTTTTCTTCTAAAATAAATAAAACAAATGGTTGATTATAACATTTAAAGATGAATTGAATGTATTTAGAGTAGATTGTACAGGGCTTAAAACTCCCACTGCATAAGCACTTTATTGAGAAAAATAATTTTGAAAATTTATTCATAGAGTCATTAAGAAAGTGTTTATTGAGCCATTTGAAGATAATCAGCAAAATCACTAGCCATTTTTACAAAACCTTTACATCAGAAAGTAGAAACTACAGTCACCAAGAAGTCATTATTGTCACAAGTTAAAATTCCATATATGTAGCATATATTAGCTCTTTTCATTAAGAAAATTATCCTATTATCTATATAGCATATAGTACAGATTAAGGCCATTGGGGCACATTTCCTAATGTTATATTGATAGAAAAATAAACTTGATTTTAACCACCTACAAAGTACTCAATTGAACCATAGCACCATAGTACTAAAAGTGGAAAATAATGTTCAAAATGACTAGACACTTATTTCTGTCTTTACTGGGGAGTGGCAATATGGAATCAGAGAATTTCTCAGCATTAGCAAGACACTCCACAGTGGGTGGGTTGTAAATGGAAGCAATAATCAGTTAACTAGAGTATGCTGTAAGGCACTTTTAAAGACCAAGAACAGAAGACCTGACATATTAATAAGTCTTCTATTACAGGAACCCTGCAGGTGCAAATGGCGTCTGCAGATGACTGCTATTCGTCTTTCTTGTCCTGAACTTTTGTCAATGCTTTCTTTGTTAAACTTAGTCACCCAACAGAGAGAGAAGCCAGGATGAAGAGAAAGTTTCCAAGTGTAAAGTTAAAGGTAAATACAGAATATCTCCAAAGAGTTTGTGTTAGATTTGAGGAGATTAATCTCCCACCACCACCGACACACACATACAATGATGAGTAGAAAGACACATATTAAGTCTGTGGACAAGAGTACACTCAGTTATGGGTAAGTGTCTAAGTCCAGCAGAGAGAAGAGGGGGGTAGATGTGAAGACTATGCAAGTACTTCTATAATATTTGTACTCCTATAATCCAGTTCACTGATGCCATCCCACTTATACCCATAACTACTGGCTGGTACACGTAGCAAATACCTTTCAAGGTTTGGTGACAGAAACTGATAAACACTTTACTTAGTCATTACTTCCACTTGAGAATTTTTTGTTCCATTTTTATATGAGGTAGAAAAGCAGGGCGACCCTAGCAGTCCTATAACAAATGATAGATTAACAATTCAAAAGCATAACAAATTTATTAACATGCACATGACATCCATATAAAACTATAAAAAACAAGGGCCAGATAACAACTGAACCTGAAATATTGTCTTCATGGTGGAGAGACAAATGGATGGGGCAGCAAATGATCACAAACCAGGTGAGCAGAAGCACCACACCAAACAGGACATTCAGTATTAGGCAAGGCAATTTCCCCAGGTAATCTCTGAATTACAGTCAGAAGACTAGATCTTGCAAAGCTTATCTGGGTATAGTGATAACTTGGCTTCCTGATGTCTCTATATTTAACCTTTCCTGCTTATTTGATAAGATTTCTAAATAGACAGTGGGAAGACAGTGGTATTTCTTTCTGAGTAAGTTTTTAGTCACACAAGGAAATTTTGGAAACAGAGCCCCTCTATGTGCTTGGAGTGGAAACAGGAAAAATTAGAGATCTCAACTCTGAGACAATTACTTCAACTGAACATGACAAAGCACCATGTGTTTTGTGGTATCATTTTCTGAGGCCCAAAATTAAATTAGGAATATAACGACCACTACCAAAATCTACAGGCAGTTAAAACGGTACCCCCTAACTTGCCCAGAGATTGTGTACTGAGGCTTCTTTTCTGTCAGAAAAAAAATGAAAGTGTTTTAATAAATTATACTTTAGTATTATGTCTTAATTTTAAATAAGTGCTTTAAAGGAATTTACATAGTTTAACTTCAAATGCAGTGCATTTCAAATATGACATATTATACTTCAAAAAATTAAAAATGTGATCAATGCTTAAGCCATGTCACAAATGAACATGTATATTAAATGTTTGTATTCTACATTAATTGTATTCATCTCTTTCCATTTATTTGAAGACTGGGGGACTGGATTAAAAAGATTTTCTGCATTCTCACTTTGCAACTAGGTTCTGTTTCAAAATGAATGAATAAAAAAAACCACTTAGTTGTATCAGCACTTTACCTCAATATGTGAGAACTCTAAATCTCCATTCTAAACCTAATACCACACTATTGTTTAAATTAATTGGTTTAATGAAATTTAAAATATAGCCTTTATGCTTCACCTAAGGTGTTCAACAACCACATGTGACTAGCAGTTCTTATAATAGATACACAACATTGACAAAGTTCCAGATAGTTCTCTGGGGCCTCACGGCTCTGGAGGCTCAAATGGATATTGAATGATCCTCATTAACTGCACAGTTCTCTGACTCTTCTTTTTTAATCATTATTGTTGATTATAGACAGATGATTTTGGTTGCCCATTTATTAGAAAAATCTGACTCATAACAACAGAGAAAGCTGACAAGAAAATGATTTATAGAGATCATTTTTTCCCATTATAATTTATTTATATTTTACTAATACAGTAATTATATTACTTCAAAATATGTAATCCTTAAATATCAGTTCGTTGGAATGGTCAATAGCTAAGGTGTTACATCAGAGAAATTTTCATTTGAAGCTCAAATAATTGAACATTTCATTTCAATCCACTTAATATTATTTTTTGGTGAAGTTTAGGAGCCTACTTCCCTGTCTTATATTTTAATGATAATTAAATTGTCTTTTGAATGCTAATACTGTTCTAGAGCCTTAAGCTGTTCATGCTGTCAATTTATTATCCCTATAGAACAAACTGGAGCATGGCTTTAGTCAGTGATCACTCAGTACATAATCTGAAAGTTGGATTTGTAATTAAATATCTTATATATGGCCCATTTTATAATAATTTACCCTGATCATCTAAAATATTGAGTTTCAAAGACTCAAAAAATATTTATACAATGTGAGGTTTCTAACGAGGGGAGAGAAACTGGGTATTTTTCATCCAAACTTATGCTAAAATTGGGGCCCACTGTAGTGACACGCACCTTTAATCCCAGCCCTTTGGTGGCAGAGGCAGACAGATCTCTGTTAAAGTGAAACCAGCCTGGTCTACAGAGTGAGCCTCAGGATAGCCAGGGCTACACAGCAAGATTCTATCTCAAAAACATTAGTAAAATTAGAAATCATAACCGTGATACTGTATTCCAAAAATAGTTCTTTGTGTTTCTTGTTAGAACTCTACAAGATCTATTTTAGCATTTGATTCTAAATTTCCACATTAATTTCCCAAGCTATTTTATTGAATTTTCTTACCATATTAAAAAGTTAAAGTAGAGGAAAATGGTTTCAGAGACACAAAGAAAAAATTTCTCCTAAAGTCTGATGAAAGAGGTTTATGAAATTATCATCATTATCATCTCAATCTAGGAATATTCCCCTAGATGGAAAATATGGTATTGGAGGAAAAGAAAAAGAAAACAATAGGTTCTTTTTCAGTAAATAAATAAAAGTTACCAATTACTTCATCCTTCTTTCACCTTGTTCTCCCACACAGGCAGTGAGCCAGAAACAGAAAATAAGATGAAGGCTGCATGTGGAACATATTCCTGCCGTCTGTACTAACACCATCAGCCTGTGGCACAAACAAAATAAGTAAAACTCACTGTAGCTAAACAGGGCAGGGTGGGGTGTGTTTGATGAATGCTCCTTCTACTGGACTTGTTCCGCACAAAATTGATTTAAACTGTGCTCATCTAGAAACATTTCATACACATCTTCATTGAAAAGCTGTCTTGAGACACAATAGGAGACAGGGTGGAAAAAGAGATTTCCAGAGATTAACATATGAAACTCAGCAGCATGGGAAACCAGAAAGCTATTAGCCTACTTGGGCTTCATTCACCCACAGGAGCACGTTCAAAAAATTAAATAAATAAAAGAACCCCTTGTGTGAACTTGTATAGGTGGGTACTATACAAATAACCCATAAGTGGGCATACTCCCCCACCTCATCCCAGCTGTGTGTTTTTGGAGCCATGCTACAGGTCCTGTCTGACACAACCTCTAAGCTCTATGTTTCTCCTTTAATAATCTATCTTCTTTCATCTAAATGTCTATGTGTCTATGTGCAATTTGCTATATAGGCACAACCTGGAAACTCTAGCAGCTGTCCTTCAAACTCAAATACACACATGTATCATCTTGGTGTGCAAGCCAAGAGGAAAAGGTAAGCACAAGATGCTCCCAAACCTTTCTCTCTCAAAAAGGGCGATAAACTGCTCTTGCCCACTTCCTTTGTGCTTGGACATGAGAAGCAGATTTCTGTTGGTGAATTCACCATGGCCTGGGACAAACAGATTCAATATCTCTTTCCTTTTCTCTCCCCTGCTTACAAAACTCATGGGTGAGGATTGAAAGTGAGTCTACACCCTCTGAGAAATTCATAGAGTGGCAATGGCTGTTAGGCCTAGATTTAAGATTGGGTGACAGCTGTGGAGTGCCCATCACATTTAATCTGTGAAATGGCTGGAACCCACAGATACCCCTGCTCTGATGGATGAATAGGCCCATGTTATCATACAGCTGCCCTCACCACAGGCAGAAGTAACCACATGATTTTGTTGCCTTCTGGGCAAGTGATGTCACTAAGATAGTGATGATCACATGAGCCAAGATTGCAATGATGATGTAAGCCCAGTTAGTGATAATCACATGAATCAAGATGGTAACTATGATATCACTAGCCAAGATGCCAGTGATAATGTGACTAGCAAAAATGGTGGTACCCACAAAGGTTCCTGTTACTGGATGTCAGTGAGTCCCCCCAGAATCATGACATCACTAGAGTTTCCTACGACACTGGCATTCATGTACACATCCTTATTTCTTCCTTCCCTTTACCTTGCCAGATACCTACCAGGATGGCAGAAACATGAGGTCCAGATAGGAATCTGATATGACAAACATTATGGCAGCTCTTTCCCAATTGGTCTTCATACCTAAGAAAATATGCACAAATATTTTCCCCTGCCATAAGTTTCCAGGGGTGGAAACAAAGGGAAGTTTGTAAGCTGAATGTAGAGTCCATTCCCTCCAGGATCTTACTGCCCACAGCTTCGAAGGTAGACACCTTCCAGTGTCTTCCAATATACATTTCTTTTTTCTAGAGACAATCCCCAATGGAGACAAGAGTTTGAAATTTGGAGTCATATCTGCCATGGCCTACACAGCTTATGAGTTAACATAACTCAAGTGACAGGGAATGAAGAAATCACAGACACACATACAGAAAAGTTGGAAAAGATGGGTTGTGCATTCTGATGAGGATGCACCAACAACAACTTGGAAACTCGGGTATTTATTTTTCACACCTAAATTGAGTAAGCAGGTTTGGTGCATACAGCCAAACAAGGAGGCAGTCTTAGCTAATCTTAATAAGAGGTCTTTGTAGCAGAATAGTCTCAAGCTGTAAACAACCAGGAGGAGGAGGGAGTTGCTGTTGAGAGATTCTGTACACACTGGTTTTAGCTAACGGTGAAGCATTTGTAATATCTGTACTTGGACCTGAAGAACGCTTTGCCATTTCTCTGAACCTCACCTGGGAAAGGCTTTGCCATTTCTACGAATCTAAGGCATTGGGGTCCTTGATAAGGTGGTGCCTATGTCAACAACCCACATTTACTCAGGACTTCATCCACTCTTTATACATTCACCTCGGGCTTCCTGTGCTCCCACATCTCCTCCTTTCATATTTCTTAGATGTTTGTGATGAATCTTCACATTTAGTCTAGGGACAGTTCACTGCAGTGCTCAGCACTAGATCATAAAGATGATAATAAGAAGTACCATAACAGCTGCCATGCCTAACAAAAGTAAAAAGGAATGTTTTAACAAGCTAAAGGGATTGAGGCCTCAAAGCTTGTCAAAGACTGTTTTTGAACTATTAGCAAGAGAAATAATCTGATCATAAGCCTTTGCATTTCTAGAACGTGCAAACATAATAGGGCACATCCGTGTTATCATTATTGCAGCTCCAAACACCAAGTAGGTGGGCCCCATTTAATTCCCAATTATAGCTTCTCTAATTATAAGGAGTCACTCTCACAAATATGTTGGTTGTCCATGTGACATATTAAATCCCATCTAAATCACAAGGCTCTAGCATGGAACAAATACTATAACAAAGCCCATGGGAACCTCAGATGGATAGAGAAGTGCACCCCAAAATGGAGGGGGTCATTAGTGTAAACAGGTATAGAAAGATATGGCCAAGTCACTGGATGAAGAAGCAGTGGTCTAAGCCCGTAAGTCTAGTATACTTCTGTCCTGACCCAACACACTCACGTGGATATGATTAACAGATACATCAGAAATAGAGGTACTGAGTTATCTTCCAGAAGCATTGTTCTCCCTCCTCTGCCATTTACATCACCCTTTTGCACCTACCACTCTTCCTCGGATTCTAAAGTACAGTGCACATCCTACACCTCAGCTCAACAAGTATAACACTTTGCACTCTCCATGGTTTTTGAAGATTTTGCCTTTTGCTCCAATATTTACAGTGATAGCTCCAGTAGAGTAGGGATAATGCAAATCTATTTTGGTCAGACCCTGGATCAAAAGTGATAGCATCTTTTCCATAGGACCTGGAACTCTTGTGTCACTGCCAGCTTGCTTGTTGTGTGGGCCATATTTGATAACATTCAGGTCTTCTCCAGCCATTGGTTAAAAGTAATCCACGAGCAGACATTTTGATCTAGGTCCCTGTTCTGCTTCCCTGCTGCTATGCAGCCTATCTTGATAAAAGAAACTCCGCCCCTCCATGCAAAGAATCTGTCATTTCATGACAACATGTTAGGCAAACCATTAATTAAGCAATGTACGCACTGTATTTGTTTTCAGCCTGGCATGCATGACTATGGTAACCCCAGAGGGTTAACCTCTGACCCCATCCATGTTGGCGATGGTATCTTCATTGTAGATTCTTCAGGAGGCCTCCTCCTCTGGGACCACACAATAAGCTTCAAAAGCTGTCCTTTTGGTTCTCTGTGGGTTCTAGTCTCAGCTAGAATCAGACCCTTCACTGGATCTTTGTACACCTTGAAGGTACCCAAAGTGACCATTCCATACCATCAGGGAAGACACGAGCATACCGTCATCCTTACATCAGCACAGGGGATGGACCACACTGTTTTCCTACTATGACATCTTCTCACAGCACCCAAGGTTTTACTCCCCTGTCCTTTGGATACCAGTGCCACTCTACAGCAGTGAAGTCATCTTCGGTGCAATATTTTAAAATTTAGTGTAAATAAGGCTTTATTTAGAGAATTATTAAGCGTAGAGAATTTTTGCTTTTCTGATTGTTGTTTGAGAAATCTGTGGTATCTTTGTGAAATAGACTGTCCCTTGGGTTGTAAGGAATGCCCATGTTGTGAAATTGTTTTATGTTGTGCATGGAAATTTTTATAAGCAAGAGCATTGTCCTTGTAGCATCATGGATAGCTCACAACAGCAAATGCGGCAAAGCAGTGAGGAGTAGAATGTTTTGTAGCCTCCCTGTGTGAGCAGAAGCATAAACAAATAAGAGTATAGGTATCAACAAAAACATGCACTAATTCTATTCTCCCAAAGGAGAACACATGAGGAACATCCATCTGCCAAAGAGCATTGGGATGTAACCCTCTGGGGTTACCATAGTCATGCATGCCAGGCTGAAAACAAATACAGTGCGTGCATTGCTTAATTAATGGTTTGCCTAACATGTTGTCATGAAATGACAGATTCTTTGCATGGAGGGATGGAGTTTTGATGTTACAGAGCATGGCTGTCACTGGCTTTTATCAAGATAGGCTGCATAGCAGCAGGGAAGCAGAACAGGGACCTAGATCAAAATGTCTGCTCGTGGATTACTTTTAACCAATGGCTGGAAAAGACCTGAATGTTATCAAATATGGCCCACAAACAAGCAAGCTGGCAGTGACACGAGTTCCAGGTCCTATGGAAAAGATGCTATCACTTTTGATCCAGGGTCTGACCAAAATAGATTTGCATTATCCCTACTCTACTGGAGCTATCACTGTAAATATTGGAGCAAAAGGCAAAATCTTCAAAAACCATGGAGAGTGCAAAGTGTTATACTTGTTGAGCTGAGGTGTAGGATGTGCACTGTACTTTAGAACCCAAGAAAGAGTGGTAGGTAGTATGCTATCATCAGAAGTCTCTGTAAATATACTCTTAGCTGAAGCAAGGTGTTGAGACTCTGTGACCTTGGGAAAGATAAATCCAAGACTTCATGAAAAGTATATTATCTTTTATGGCTAAAGATGAGAATCAAGCTACCCAGGGTAATTAGCCAAAGAACATTGCCAGGCAGTAGGCGGTTGCCAGAGTCAAAGCTGATCTCCTTAATATGGGATGGTAATTGTCTCTGTGCTTTACCTAGCATTTCTATAACACATTTGTTCCCTTTGAGATTAATTTTGCCACCAAATCATAGTGAGAGTTTAGGATCCTGGAAGGAGAATGTCCCAAATGGATCTATTGCAAAACATCCTACATTTACCAGAGTACCCCAGTGAGGGCCATGGATGATTTTAGGAATCCTCGAGAAAGACATGTGGATGGGTCCCATCTCTGTACTCAACTATTGGGCATCTGCTGCAGCTACAGCCATCTTAGTGTCAGAAGTAGGATGGCATGGAGAAAAGGGACTGATCTTGTCTTCTAAAACTTAGAAAAGAGGAAAAAGTTCCTGGGTGATAAGATTATGTGAGGATCTGAGCGAATTAACATCTCACAACAATTTTTGAAAATCATTAAGACCTTTTAAGACAATTCTTGTGACTGTCTTTTGTCATCTAGCTTTTAAGGGAGCACAGCACCTTCCTCTGCAATTCTACTGAGTTATTGAAATAGAAATGTTTGTGCAAGCTTTTCTGATGTAATTTGAAGACCCAAGTCCTAAAGACTGTTGTTGAGGTTGACAAAAATCATTGCTAATTCGGAAAAATCAGGATGACTGGTTAGAATATCATCCATATAAGCCCTACGGTTTTTGTCATATAGGGCTTGATAGCTTCAGTAGCAAATTCCTAACACATAAAGGAGTTGTTTTCATGCCCTGAGAATGAAGCTTCCATTGAAAGCACTGTGCAAGTAGACCATAATTAGGCGAGAGAGGGGTAAAAGCAGATTTTTTTAAGATCACTGGTGTGATGGCTTGAATGAGAATGGTTCCCATAGGTTCATATAGTTGAAAACTTGGTCCCCAGTTGGTGGAACCATTTGGGAAAGATTAGGAGGTGTGGTCTTGTTGGAAGGGGTGTGTCACTGGGGGCAGGCTTTGAGGTTTCAAAAATCTCAGCCATTCCCAGTTAGCTCTCTCTTTGCCCAGTGCTTGTGGACCAAGATGTAAGCATTCAGCTACTGCTCCAGCACCATACCTGCCTGCCTGCTGCCATGCTTTCTGCCATGGAGATCAGGAACTCTAACCCGCTGGAACCATGAGCACCAATAATCATTTTATAAGTAGCTTTGGTGTCTCTTCACAGAAATACAAAAGTAAATAAGACAGCCAGAATATAGCGGAATGGTGAAAAACACAAATCCTTTGAGTGAAATACAGTTAAATGAAAATGGAGTGGAATAGCAGTAGGCAATGGCAGTCCTGGCTCTAAGGCTCCCATTGCCTGCATGACTCTATTTATAGCTCTTAAATCCTGCAACAACCTCCATTTACCCGATTTCTTTTTTATGACAAGGATAAGAGTGTTCCAAAGACTATTAGATGATCCTTTGTTTCCCACCTATAATTGTTTCTCCACAAAAGCAGCCTTGGCTGCCAACTCTTCTCCCAGGAGCAGCCACTGATCTACCCAGACCAATTTCTCTGATAACCAAGTGATCCAGAAGGCAAATTACCCTGAGAGTTGCATGTTAGCATCAACCATGGCCACTGGCAAAAAGATAAGTCATGGGATACCCCAACAGTTACCTTTGTATAATTACCCTGATTTATGGGAATATTGTACCTTGCTGAATTCTACCTAAACTCTTAATGGGTTACATTCCCTATGTAGCATCTGATGAGAGACAGTATGATTCCAGCTATATAAAAGAATTTCCATTTGTCTCAAAATATCTTGGCTCCATAAATATAAAGGCATATTGGGTAAGACATATGGCCCAAAGACACCTTAATGACCTTCGGCATCCCACCAGCTAATCATGGCAAAACTTTGTGATGGTGCCTGTGCCTCACTGACTCCCTGTAGATCATTAGCAGCCGGTTGAAGTGGCCATGCTGGGTTGCCAATGTCATTTTGCAATTATAGACCCATAGATCCTGGTGTCAAGAAGCCCAAGGAAAGCTTTATCATTTAACTACAGCTTCATTTGGGGGTGTTTCTCCATTACTTTTTGTATGCAGTAAGCACAATTTCAGAACCCAAAATTCCCATCTTTACAGGGCTGAGTCATGAATCTTTCCTTTTTTAACACTGGGGAATATTACCAGTTGAATTATTTTTAATTTAAGTATAATATCAAGGTAAGTTTTGGGATAACTGAGTCAGTACCTTAACGTCCCCTATATAATTCATCTATTATAGCAGGTGAATGTGTAGTCCCTGTAGGTTCAGACTGTTTCTTCCTAAAATGAGTTTTACTATGCCTAGAGGCAAGAGCCCATATACTACAGTAGGCATGGCTTGGAGTTTCATGCTAAGGTTTAGAATAAGTCAGGTGGTGAAACTGAGGTCCTCTCCCCCAATGTTTGAGATTGCCTGAAATAGCTGATCAATGGTGCATTTAGTGGCTGAGGGTCATTGGTTTGCCCTGTTGGTTCATGGGGGCTCACAGGATGGTAGCTTCTACTGTTTGACAGGACCAGGAAGTGCCCCATTAGTTATTTCTCAGCCCTTGCTAGAAATTGCCCATGAATAGCTATTTGTAATCATCATTCGTAATCAGAGCAGTGGATTCCTCTCTGATGTCGCAGGCATAAACATAAGTGCTATGCAGACCATCTATGGGGTACTGGGGCCCACTTATGTTTTATTTGAAATATCTATGGGCACAATTATGTGCAAAATGTCCCATTTTTCTATGTGTATAACAGGCATCCCCCCCAGGCATATAATTTCCTTAAGGGATGCTGCATGAGCCACTCCTGGAAAGTGGCTAGGAACTATGTCTGCACACAATTAAATCACCTCTTACAGATGTAAGCACTTATACAAACCCTGAAGTGCCTCCTTGGAAATGTTAGCAATTGTTTCATAAGCACCTTCCCTGCCTTGGGGTCAGCTATAGCTCAATAGCTCAAGTTTGATCCTGAGAACCTAAAGAAAATGGCCTCAATACAATGTGAGTAATGGGGAAATTTGGCCAAAGAGTTGAAGCTGTTGATCTGTTTTACAGAAATAAAGGAAAATGGCATGAACTTTCTTATGTCCAGATCATGGCTGTCTACCAGAAAAGTGAGATGTGCAAAGAGTAATCAAAGAGGGAGAAACATTGATATCCTAAATGATACCTTTCTGTGCTCAAATTCTATTTTTCAAATGAGAAAAAACAAGCAACAGGGCCCAGATAAAGTGTCTCCTCTCATTTCATGGAGCTCCATCCCACATCCACATTCTCCCATTGGCCCCAAGTAACTATAAAAAATGAAACTGAGCACTCCAAAATATACAAAATTTAGGACTTCTTATCAACTATCCTATCCCAGGCCTGCAGAACTCCTTAAAGAAAGTGCCAGTCCCATCAGGACAACACATGATGATGTCACTTTTGCAATCACAGACCTCCAATAATGCAAGAGAAACTCAGAAGCTTCTCGGAGGACCCCTCCAGATTTACTGTAACCTTTAGACCATGAATTTCACTTATGTCCTTACATGGAAGAACTTGGACTTAGTCAAAACTACTTGCAGCATCCCCTGGAGAAAAGTGAAGGACCTGTAAGGAGACGAAATAGCATGCAGACAAGTTACTTAGTCAAAGTCCTAACATCCATCAGCCAGAAACACAGGTCATCAGAGATCAAGAGTCCACTTACTAGAATTATAACAACAGGAACACCTAGATGTAGAGTGATAATAGAAAGTCTTACTGCAGGAAGGAAAAATGTATTAAGATCTGTTAACTATTACAAGTCAGAGAAGTCACTCAAGGAAGGGAAGAAAATTCTGTCTTATTTTCCAATAAGCTACCAGAGGTTTTCAGAAAATTCACCAACCTAGATCCCTTATCTCCTGAAAGATAAATCTTTCCGGGTCAGCATTTTATTAGCCTCTCATATCCATAGAAAGCTCCTAAAACTACAGCTCAGCAGTTGGACATTGTCTTCAAAAAATGGGTCTGGAGGAAGATCAATGGGAAAAAGGGGGAGGAGAAAAAATGACCCTGATTGTTGCATTTAAGTTTGAAGATGCTATTGGCCAGACCTATCCACCAAAAGATCTCCATTAACATACCTCAAAGGTTAGAAAGCCAAAGTCAGGACTGCTGGACAAAATTCCATTCAATTGGGCATGTTACTGTACCACCCCACTCCACCCACTATAGCCATGTCCTCTGTGTGAAAATATAAGGCCTGACATTGAAAGGTGGATTATTCCCATACTCAGAGTAGGAAAAGGCCAATGCTCAATGTCATGACTATCTTATGAGACTAAAAGTTCCCAGGAAACAGGCTAGTTTCAATTCCTGACATGTGGATCTCTGCTGAAGGAGCTCAGGTTACCCTAGATGTGGCCAGTAAGGAAATTAATCTTATGGATACTGAGGCCAATTACTCAGGCCTTCCCTTGTTTGCTGGAACTTTCCTACTGATTTATAGATATAGTAGGGGTAGATGGAATCTCCCAAAGACAATGCTTTGTTCCTCCAGTACTTTGTCAATTTGAAGACCAGTATGCATCACTGCTTGACCCCAAATGCCCTTCTTGCCCTGTGGGAAAAGATTTCTTCAGCTTCCCAAGGGCTGTCTTGCAATTCCCCAATGTCCCTAGAGTCATGAATGCCCTAGCCTCTGAAGTACCCCCAAGAAATTCTAACAAGAGTAAACTCAACTATCTGAGATACAGGGATCCATGGTTGAACCAAAACTTCTTGCCCAATAAAAATCCACTGAAAACCTGGGTAATTTATTCCAGTCAAAAATAGTATCCATTGAAAAAGGAGGCTAAATTAAAATTACAAACTATCATTCAAATTTTTCTGAAACATGGCCTGCTGGTACCTGCCCAGTTCCGATGAAATAAGTACCTTGCTCCTTTCTGTAGCTGAGCCTAGTGGAGAGTACCACATGGTGCATGACCTTGGGGTTATCAATGAAGCAGTAATCCTGTTGTATTATCTATTGGAAAATCCTGATACTCTTCTTTCTTAGCTCCTGAGTCTACTCAATGGTATACAGAGTTAGACCTAAAATGTACCTTTTTGCATTGCTTTGCAACCAGACTCTTGGGACTTGTTTGTTTTGGAATAGAAGGACCCCATCACTAGAGATTGCCAGCAGAATACTTGAACAATCCTCCCTCAAGGGTTTAGAGACAGCTCCTACTTTTTTGCTAAGGCACTGTAAAAAGACCTTCAGGATTAGTTTTGCCAAAGGGAGCCATTCTACAATATGTAGATGATATTTTGATATGCATATCCCTACTAGGGGAATCTCAAACCAAAATACTACCAGAGTCCTAAACTTCCTTGCCTTTAAAGGCTACCTAGTCTACCAGTAAAAGGTCCAGAAAATGCAATATTTGGGATATATTTTGACTCCTGGGGCACACCAATCATTCCATCACTAGATAAAGTCACACTCAAACTAGTTCTATCAAAGACAAAGATACAGGTTTGACCCTTTGGGTGATGGCTGAATTTTATCATATCTGGATTCCCAATTTTTGATTAATTGAAAAACCTCTGTATGAGGCTATCAAGGGCCCAATTTCAAGTTCCAGGTTCCGAGTTCCTCAACTGGGAGGATTAACTGGAAAAATCCTTTAATCAGATAAAACTAGCTCTTAGAGAAACCTCAGCACACAGCATTCCCAGTCTCCAATGACCCCTCTTTTCAATTGTGTCGGAAAAACAAGACTTTGTTCTTGGGTGTTAACTCAGTGCTTAGGGGAAGAACTGAGACCTTTATCATTCTTTTAAAAGAAACTAAGTGTTGTACCTTCAGGGTGGCTCCACTATCTAAGAGCTGTGGAAGTCACAGTACTACTAAGGCTTAAAAAATGCTAGAATTAAAGAGGCATGCATGTTAACTTGAAGTAGACTAACAAAATTCTAGGAAATCTTAGATACTCCAAAACTATCAAATTTATGGCACCTAAATCCTGCCTCACTTATGCTCCCTGAAACTTCTGATCTGACACACTTGTTTACTAAGACCATCTCCTCCTCCTCCTTCGACAACTGGGATGACTTAAATGACAAGCCCCTGGAGAATCCAGTTGAAATATCATCTACTGATAGGAATAGTTATGTTCTAATGGAGATCGTAAGGCAGGATACGGAGTGGGCAGTCAGAGAAATTTTATTGAGGCTTCTCCACTATCCCCTTCTATTTTTGCTTGGAAGACCAGACTGATGGCTTTAACAAAGCATTTATATCTACACTATAAGCAACCATCCTCCATGATGTCTTTTCCAGGTTCCCTCTTCTGGTCTCCCCAGGAACTTGCACACATGACACCCATGTGACATACACCCACACAGACATGCACACATTACACATAAATGTTTATTATATACTCACATTTAGTTTCTAATATCTATAAAAGTTAGGATGAGGCATTCTCTTTGGATCCATGAGGAGCTGTCTATGAGAAACAGTAGCCCCAGTGACTCCAGTAATTACATTTTATTAACTTGTGTTTTTGATCCTTGTATCCTAAACCTAATAAGTTGATTTGAATCTTTTAAATTCTAACAATTACTACAAAGTGCTGACATTCAAGACTACCAACCAGCTGCTAACCTAGAGCATGAAATGGAGTCTCCTTTCTCATCCATGGACAGAATAAAGTTCCATGTTCTTTTTCAGGCAGGACCTCTGCCCTTTGTCATGGAAGGATGGAAACAGCTACAGAAGACGAATCATCACTCTTTTGTACCCCAAAAGATTTCTGGAACCACAATTTTCACTGAAGAATTGAGGTAAGAGAAGAACAGAGTGGAGAAGCAGATTCCAGAAATTAACATATGAAAAGCACCAGTCTGGAAAGAATAGAGACTCTTAGCCCACACAGGCTTCAATCAACCAAAGCAGTATGATCTTTTTAAAAAGCCCACCTCATTATATACACTTTAGAGAGATTGGTAATATGTAAGTGACCCATAAAAGGTCATGAGCTCTCCCCCTCCTTCTTTGTCTTGGAGTCAGGCCAAAGGCCAGCTCTGCTGCATCTCCTTGAATAAGCTATCTCCTTTCCAGTAACTATCCCTGTGTCTCTGCACAATTCATTGTAAAGAGGCACAGGAACTTGGACACTCCAGTGGCTGTCCTCCAGACCGAAATCCATGCCTGTAACAATCTGAACTTCTAGATAACCATTTCCTTCCCTGAACTACTAGAGGATTTATTGAGTATATGATTCATTTATTAATTATTCATTCAGTGCCTTCCAACATCTTTTTAAATCAATTTTATTATTTTTCTGATCATAAAATCTAAATGTATTATTCTTAAAAATATGTTATGGCAAGTTCTAAAGAATAATATAAAAATCATCTATAACCCAACCAACAGGAAATAATCCCTATTATGACTTAGACAAATTTCCTCTTCACATTTATATGGTATAAAGATATAAGTATACTTCTTTTGTTTCTAAAACTGGCATATATTCTGTTCATTGTCATATTTTTTACTTCGTATTACTGCATAAATACTTCCTCATATTTTAAATATTTTTTAAACATGTTAATGGGAATCTTACTTCCAGTATGAATGAGTAATCCCCTAAAAATTATCCTGTGGCAAATTAAAGACCATAAAGTAAAAGCTTGCGGATTTCAGAAAGAAGTCAAAGTTTGGAGGAAGTGACCAGCATTGAATAAATTGCCCATTTGCGCACAAAAGAAAACTGAACTGTGAGTCAGCAGCAGATCTAGAGAATTTTTTTTACAAAATTAATCATTTAAATGAAAATAAAAGAGCACTTTCTCTCTTAGTCCCCTTGAAATACATCATTTTTCTTCTTCCCTCAGATTCATTTACGTAAATAGCTCAGGACAAAGCCACTTGCAGATAACAGCTCAAAGGTCATGTTAATGCTTCTGTCATCAAATCAGTAGGGACAAGCTTTCCTTTGGGACTTTCAGAAGGCACTGGAGCTTGAGATAGAGCTGCAAATGAAGGTGGAGCTGAAGCCAAAGCTGCTGTCTGGGCCTGAAGTCTTCATTGCAGACTTTCCCTGACCTTGGCCTGTCAGAACCTGAGACCCTTAGCAGTGAAGGCTAGAGCATATTTCCCCAGCTCAGGGTGAGCTCGCAAGCAAGTTGAATAAATTTGAAGCTTATCCCTTCGGAATCTCAGGTTTTCATTCCTAAGCTGGATAGCTTCAGCCTGTGCACACAGAGCCTTGGCCTTGTCTTACATGGTCTGCAGGTTTTCTTGTTGTGCTTCTTCTTGGCCACAGATATGTTCCTCTACAACTCTGAGTGTCTTGCTTGAAGAAACTCTCATTTTTGTGAATAGAATTTCTTGATGCCATTTCTTTGTAATTTTGGTGTGGGTATTGAATGTAGTCAAACCTGCACAACAACCCACAGTCTCTTTATTTGTTTTACATATAACTGTTTGAAAATTCAATACATTATATCATCCACTTCCAAAGTTAAAATGCAGTCATGCAGTTAATTTTAATATATGTGACAAACATTAAATAAAAGAATACTGGGATTGTTGATAAATTAACTTGGAGTCTCTCTCTCTCCCTCTCTCCCTCTCTCTCTCTCTCAACTTTGGACCTCCACTCCTTTTTCCCTGGATTTATATTACCATGTGAAAAGATGAATTTACCTGGGCTTTGTTGAGGTCCATTAAGACAAAGCTACTTCCTAATACTCAAAGAAAAGAATCCAAGTTCTACCTTTGACCCTGGGTAGAGACCTGACATTCTAAAATGCCCAAAACATTATATACTATTGTCCCCTCCTTTTAAGGGTTAATCCAACTGAGTGTGTCAATCACAGGTCAGAAGTCTACATATCCAACAAGAAAGCTAGTTCACTTGAAGCCAAGCTAATAAGATTTATCCTCCCAGAAACCATTGCTCCATGTGGTCATTTACATCACATAGGGTTAGGTCTCAAGGAAACCCAGGACAATGCAGGTGGCTGGAGCAGCATCTGAGAGCTCACATCTTGAGACAAAAAGCACAAGGAAAAGAGACAGCCACTGGGAACGGGTCTTATGAGACCTCAAAGTCAGCTACCAGTGGCACACCTCTTCCAGCAAGGCCTCACTTCCCAATCCTTCCCAAACAGTTCTACCAACTGGGAACCAGTTATTCAAATATGTAAGCCTTTGAGGGTCACTCTCATTCAAAACAAAACATTACAATCTCAGGCCCCATATGCTTGTAGCCATATCATAATTCAAAATATATTTAGTCCAACTTCAAAAGTCCCCATAGTCTTTCAGTTCTCATCTTAATTTAAAAGTACAAGTCTCTCTTGAGACTCAAAGCAATCTCTTAATTGTAACTCCCTGTAAAATCAAAAAGCAAATTACATACTTCCAACATACAACAAAACAGAATATATAACCATTCCAAAAAGGAGGAATTGGGCCATAATGAGGAAAAGCTGGACCAAAGCAATATCAAAACCTAGCAAGGGAAATTCCAAACCCTGTAGCTCCCATCTCCAATGGCAGAGAGCTGAAATAGCTCCATTCCTCTGGCTTTTCTGTCTGAAAGATGAATTTCCTTTTTGAGCTTATTACACTTCCTGTCTGCAGCTCTAATTGGCAGATATCCCAGGGCTCTGGTACTCCTGGTACCAATTTCTTAGTTAGGGATTTTATTGTTATAATAAAACACTATGACCATAAACAACTTGAGGAAGAAAGGGTTTATTTTACTTATACTTTCATATTACATTCCAACATCAATGGAAGTCAGGGCAGGGACTCAGCAGGGTAGGAACCTGAAGGCAGGAACAGAAGCTGAAGCCATGGGAGAACACTGCATACTGGCTTGCTTCTTATGACTTGTTCAGCCTGCCTTATAGTGCTCACGACCACCAGCCCAGGTTTGGCACTGGCTACAATGAATTGCGCTAGCCCACATCAATCATCAATTAAGAAAATGCCCCACAGGCTTGCCCACAGGCTTGCTCACAGGCCAATCTGGTAGAGGTATTTTCTTAATGCCCACTTCAAAAGTGACTCTAGCTTTTGTTAAGTTGACATAAAAGCTAGACAACATGAGTGATGATGAGAATGAAATTTATTTTGAGTAGGATTATATTTACATGTGTATATTTGTCAGAATTCACCAATAGACTATGTATAAAATATTTCAACACAGTTGATATTTTTTAAGTAGGAGAATGGTAGTTGCATTTTGTCATTTGTACATGTATAAATTCTTTTCAATCAAGAGCCCATTATTAGTTGTTTCGGCAAATATACCACATCCTAAATAATTGGAATCAAATAGTCAAATCCAAATAAAAGCCTAAACACTATGTGCAAGTAATCAAAGATATACAGAAAACTATACTTGGAAGATCTGCCAAGATGGAGACTCCTTACAAAAAGAGCAATCTCTATGACTCCAACAGTAAAGAATAGTCTAACTTCTATAGGACAGGATCTACACATGAGAGAGAAGAAACAGTATTTGTCATTCTGATCATGGGTTATCTCACTTAATATAATGTTTCTCAGTTCCATCCTTTTATCTGCAAATTTTATGAATTTCTTTTTCTTTACAATGAAATAAATTCTATCATATATATATATATATATATACACACATATATCACATTTTCATTATCCCATTCCTGTGTCAATTCTATTTTCTTGCTATTGTGAAAGGAGGATTGAGAAATATGGATGGGCATGTATCCCTGTGGAAGGATACAGAGTTTTTAGTTATGTGTCCAGGAGTAGTGTGGGTGATTCATCTATCTAGTCATTCCACATTTTTTGAAAATGTTCTGCACTGGTTTCCATAGTCGCTGTCCATTCCCAAGAACAGAGAATAATGGCTCTGCTTTCCGTGCCCTCTCGTCAACGTTTGTTGTCATTTGTTGTCTTGATTGTAGCCACCCTGGCTAGGTGAAATAGAATTTCAAGGTAGTTTTAATTTTCACTTCTCTAATTGGCTATGAATGTTGAACACTTTTAAAAATAATTATAGGCCGTTTGCATTTCTTCCTTTCTTTGAGACTTGTTTATTCAGCTCATTAACCTCTTTACTGATTGCATGATTTGACTTTGTTGTTGCTTAATTTTTGCAGTTCTTTATATAATCAAGTGGTTCTCAATCTGTGGGTCATGACCTCTTGGGTGTCGAATGACCCTTTCACAGGGTCACTTGAGACCATCCAAAAACAAAGATATTTACATTATGGTTTATAGCAGTAGCAAAATTATGGTTATGAAATAGCAACAAAGATAATTTTATGGTTGGGGGTCACCACAACATGAGAAACTGTATTAAAAGGTCACAGCCTTAAGGAGGTTGAGAATCACTGTTTTAATCTACTGTCTGATGTGTAGTTGGTAAAGGTTTTTTTACATTCTATGACTATAGAATGTCCACTCTGGTGAGTTTCCTTTACTGTGTAGAAGCCTTTTAATTTCATGTAGTCCCATCTGTTATTTCTCCTACTATTGGTGTTATATTAAGAAATACCTTGCCTATATTTACAGCTTTTAGCAGATATATTGCTTCCAGTTTTAAATGAAGGGTCTTGAATTCATTTTTTTTGTGCAGGATGAGAGATATATTATCTAATGTCATGTACTGCAGATGTATACCTAGTTTTGCCAGCACTGTTTATTGAAAAGGTTATCTTGCTTTCAGTGTCAGGAAACTAGAAAGGGGCCCATAAATTGTGAAAAAAAAGAGGAGGAGCTTTAAGGAAGGGGGTTGGGGAAAGCAATAGAACACACAAGATATTGAAATGGCAAGAGGGATACTGGGAATGAAAGAGTATAGTGAAAAGGAGTGAGGACAAGGAGACAAGGAGCTTGGAGAAGGAGTGGAGTCAGGTGGGGAGTAAGAATCAACCAAAATAAAGTATGTGTGAAAATGTCATAAGTAGAGACGGGGCCTGGAGACATAGCTCAGCAGTAAAGAGCAGTGGCTGCTCTTCCAGGGGACCCAGGTTCAATTCCCAGTGTCCACTTGGTGCCTCACAATCATCTATAATTCCAGTTCCAGGGCACCAGATAGCCTCTTCTTACCTTTGTAGGCACGACACATGAAAGTGGTGCACAGACATACATGCAAGCAAACACTCATGCACATAAAATAATAAAATGAATTTCTTTTTCAAATGTCATAAGGAAAACTATTGCTTTGTAAACTAATTTTTAAAAATAATTTGTAAAAACAAGAACACTTTCACAAGTGTTTTCATGTACCATCTGTTTGCCTTAGGTATGAAAATCTCAGACAGGTCATATGTTTGATGGTTCATATGGTCCTGGGAAAGGTAAAGTTGCAAATATACTAGACAATGGTCCATTAGACAAACTGTCTTGAGAGACTTCCATGACAGAAAATAGATATTGTGGTACTGAGTGAATCTTACTTTGAAGCAGAGAGTTAACATCTTACTTGCTAAAGCCTGGCATGTGCCCAGCCTCATTAGCTGTGTCCCTCACGCTGTCTGTACTTCTTGTTATAGGGTCTGCAGATGAATTAGGTAGCACAATGTCTTCCTTCTGAGCTCTTTGGAAAAGGAAGACTATAAATCCAAGACATTTGTTGTTAGCTGGGAGAAGGAAGATCTATTTACTCTGTGCTGGCATTTTTGGAAGCCATGGTTACCTATAAATCACCCGGTTACATCAAAGAGGAACAAATGGAAGAGCATGAGGAACGAATGTGAATCAAGTCTTCAACACTAATTTCTAGAGACAAAGTTAGACATCAATGACAGTCTTGTGTTTCTCTGAACCTTTCCCACTGTCTTTTCTGGATAGGACAATTACTAATTCCACTCAGTTCTTTAATAGTACTCAATACATATGGCTAAATATTCATTCAAGGGTCTCTATTCACCATTAATTGATGAGACAGCGTGATCTGGATAGAGACAGGACATCTTCTTATTTCATTGTTTTCATTTGTTCCTGGTAGCGATGTTGCCCGTAATCATGGCATTGAGACATTTCCTTAAAAGACGCATCTATTATTGTGCAATCAGATGGAGTTTCTAATTGCTACAATTTGTATTTGCAGTAATCAAAAGTTGTTGGTTAAATTTGGGTAATGTTTCTTTAAGTGTCTAATCCAAGTGTTGTTTTGGAATAATTAGCTGTTTGACTTTTGAAAGAAAGAGGAACCATTTTCTCAAGGAACGCTGCATCAGTGTTTGTTCTTATATTATAATGGTATTAGTATTTAGTTTTCACATGAGTGGTGGAGATATTCAATAGTAATCAAATGCTTGATAGTCTTGCAGAGCTTCAGAATTTGATTGAAGGAGAGAATTTTGATGTTTGTTTCTATTTTGAGAAAGAAGCATGGAAGAATTTGAAAACAAAGCCTAACAGTTTTAACAAAAATTTTTGAGGGGTTTGCTGCTGATATGATCAATCTACCCTAGCAGAATACCAACTTCTAAACATAGTCCAGCCCTGAACTGGCACAGCACTAAGAAACTGACTCTACCATCTGGCTTTCTGGCATTTTTATCAAGTCTTTTTAATTAAGTTCAAATTGGTGATCTCCTTTCTCTGCTTCTCCCTCCCTGGCTGCCATTAGGATGGAACTCATTTCCAGAGCACTGCAGAATGCTCCAGTGGAACTTCAACTGAACAGTGTTTTCCCCCGGCTTTTCACACCTTGCATATGCTAGCAGAAGTCATATCATGCTTGCCCAGTAGTGCAAATAATTCAAGTTTTGTTTTATTAAGACATGAAGATGACCATTACATGCAAAGCTTGGTAGCCTTAAGAGACCTAAATGAAAAATGGGACCATAGAAATTAAAGGTCTCTGTGGAGTCAGGGAAACAGGAGGGAGGCACTCAGATTGCACCTTGAACTTAAACCACTGAAACCATGTGAATAGTAGAAATATTTAAAACATTTTCAAGTTAAATCGAGTGTTACATTCCCTTACAAAAATATTTCCTCAATGTTTGAAAGATTTTAAAAGTGGTCAGATTTGGTCATGTCAGCTCTCTGCTGTTAATTTACAATGATTCCAAGTTACTAAAACTTAATCTTCTGTTCTGGAAATTGGAGCACATTCCTCTTCAGAACTAACTGGGTATGGTATAATCTGAAATCATTTCTTTTTCAACAGAAAGGAGAATATAGTCAGGCCAACATGGTATGCTTGCCTCCTTCATAAATTTGTTCTCACATTCAAATAAAGGTGATTTCTGAGAATAAAAGGATGGTTTTCAAGGGTGGAGTCAGAAAGACAAAGACACATTTGTAAGAGAAAGTTTTGTCTGGGCCCGGCCAGGACCCACGGTCCCACAGCCACTTATAAAATAATTACTCAGAGGCTTATATTAATTATAACATCTTGGCCATTAGCTCAAGCTTATTACTGACTAGCTTTTACCCTTAAACTCAGCCCATTTCTATTAATCTATATGTCGCCATGTGTTCCGTGGCTTTACCTGCGCCCCATTACATGTTACTTCTTGGGCAGCTGGCTGGCATCTCCTGACTCAGTCTTCCTCTGCCCAGAATTTTCCTTGTCTGCTTATCTCTCCTATACTTCTTGCCTGGCTACTGGCCAATCAGCATTTTATTTATCAACCAATCAGAGCAACACATTCACAGCATAAAGAAAGACATCCCCATCATTTCCCCTTTTCTTTCTATTTAAAAGGAAGGTTTTAACTTCAACATAGTAAAATTACATAAAACAAAACAGTTATCTAGCAAGAATTACAATTACAATATCTACTCTATTTGTATTTGGCAAAATTAAAGAAAATATTCTATCTATCCTGTATTTGTGATTCTAAAGTTTTATATCTAATTTATCTTTTATCATAATCAAGGAAAATTATAACTATCTAGTCTTCAACTACATCAAAGACCCCAGAAGGATATAATATTATCTAAGTAGACATTAAAAGCATTGTAAGCAACTTCCAAAAATCTAGAATGACAGAGGCAGCTGTCTTCCTGGATAGTCACCCAAAATTCCCTGCAATGTTGGGGCATCCATTCTTCAGCTTATATGCCTAGAGTCTCTCAGCTGCTGTCCTGTAGAATGTCTGGCAGCTTTTTCTGTGAAGCATGAACCTGAATGACCATCTTGCCTTGCAAAGTTCACTGGTCAATTTTCCATGGGTCCTGCATGTCCAGTCGACACAACATTTTCTCATGCAGTCCAGGCAAGAACAGTTTCTTGCCCAAATGGCTATTTTGGCCAAGAAGAAGATAAACTCTATATGGAGTGTCTTCGACACCCATCTTTCTCTTTGAAGTAAATCGATGCTGTCAGGAGCTGTCCAGAAAGTCTAAGTTTTTAAAACATTTTAAATACCATAATCTGTAGGTCTTTGAAGTGTTTGAAGATTACTTACCTAATTGAATTATATCTATGTATACCTAGAAAACTTAACTAACATGACTATAAGTCTGACTATCATAGAAGACTGATTATTAATCTATATTTCTTAATTATCTATTACAATTTAAATAAGTTATATAAACATAATACCTTAAACAAGAGTAGAAATATATATATAGTAAAAAAAATTAACCTTAAATTTGTAATAAACTGAAATCTATAGCAATGTAAAACATTTAAAACAAGTTGCTACTCTTTAAAAATAGATTCAATAATCTACTCTTTCATCTTATCATATCTATATCCTATATTTCCATATCACACATTCTTACTCCATTTCCAGAGGCAGAGGAAGTAGATGGCTAAGAAGAAAAGCCACTTGCCCTGAAAGCATGAAGGTCAGTTTGGTTCTCCAAAACTCAGTAAAACTTGGGTGGTGCCAGATATGATTGCACACATCTTTAGGAGTCTGAGGCACATGGGTGTCTGAGGCACATGGTTTTCTCTGAGTTCAAGGCCAACCTGGACTATATAATGAGACCTTGCCTTAAGAAAAAAACTAATCTGTGTGGGCATGTTGGCCTCCCTGTTATCTTATCTCAGTTTAAGGAGGCAGAGATAAAGCATCCCTGGAGCAAACTGTCTAGGCAGACTAGCCAAACTACAAGATCTGATTCCATCAGGACAGACATTTCCTCAGTATACAACATGGACCCAATGGCCTCCATAATCCCACACATGTGTAAGAGTATCTAAGCATGTATATGCTCCCATATGCATGTGAACACACATACATAGGCAGGCACACCACATAACATATGTATACAAAAAAAGTAAAAGTGATTAAGAAGCCCACAAAGCATTAAAGATCTTTAAGCAAATATATGTATTATTTTCTCCCCTTTGGCTATATTGAAATGTACTCTGTAAACTCAGATGAGATAAAAAATTACTGGCATTTCCTAATTCAATAAGACAGTCTGGAGGATAACATCTCACAGAGCTCTAAGCCCCTGCCACACAAAAATGCTACATAGACAGCCCAGAATGAATTGAGCAGACCAAAACTTTCATCCCTATATAATCTGGCAAACATAAGTAGGTTAAATTGTACTGCTATATTCAAAATGCTGATTCTGGATTTCAAAGGAGTGACACTTGATTAATGCATGCCCATAGTGATTTCCTATGGGATACTTAGGCTTGAACAAAATAATAAAATAATAACAAATAAAATCAATCTGACCAATACAGTTACTGAACTCAACTACTAAAGTATTCCATGTGCCCCCACTCCTTAGAAGCCCCACCCTTTCACCCTGGCAAGCACTTTTTGTTTCTTAAATAATTCTAAATAATGCCTATGATTCTTCCCTTTCAACATTCAAGGTTAAATTTTCCATTTTTCTTCCAATGCCCTACTTGCTCCTTAACCTGAAGTGGACAGTGGTTTTAGAACCTGTGTGTGCAACACCTGTTCACATTGACATCTGAGATTTGGAAGGCTGAAGCGCTCACATTTACACTAAAAGGACATGAAGGGGGACTCCTACAGCCCAAGAAAATAAGTTTTTACCTGACTTTTGCTCACCAGACTGTAGCTTCCCACAATTTCTGGCTATTCTGCTCTCTAAGCACTTTATAAATAAATGTATGTGCAGGAGCTGCAAACGTTCGTTCTTTTTCATATATTTTCTAGGTAGGGGGTGGGGCATCATTTTAGAGCTAGCTTCAACCTTCATTACGCTAACCAACAGCTACAGTCTTTGCTGGCAGTTTAAGTGACCCTGAAATAATTTATATATTTTTAGAATCCTCTCCTAAGGCAGTCAAGCCAACCACAGATTATTAAATTCATTGAGTTTTTTTCCCCCTTTTACACATTTCCTTACTGCAGATGAGCTAAACCATTCAGCAAAAATATAGGATGCAGCAGAACAAGCAGAGGCCTGCAGAGCCGTAATAATTATAAGCTAGTGTCGAATTGGAATACTTCTGCAGAACGCTAAGGTTTAATATCATCCGTTCTTTTCCTCTGCATCCCCAGTGGGACAATTGACTCAATTTCTCCAGGCACAAATCTTTCATAACCTCATCTCACCTTTCTCAGCTCTTCCCCTAGCACAAGTATCCAGTGGAGCCCACGTCTCCCCCCTTTACTGAAGTACTCATTACCTCGCCAGGCCTTATTCATCCATCCCTAACCTACAGCACTGTTTTTTAAGAATCAGTCATAGCCAGAGGGATCATTTACCAATCTAAGTAACAAATCTTGACAAACTTTCTTTCCCTGGGTAACAAGTTCAAATTCCTTCACGGTTCACTGCTTAGTAGAGGATCTAAGGTGCACAATAAGTTCAAAGAGAAAAATCCCCCAAAGGGAATACAGTATTTCCAAGCCCCTAGAGAACTGCCTCACCTGCCTAAAAGCAAGGCCTCAGCACAACATTGCTAGGTCCTGGTTAACAATCAAAGATCATAGCCCTTCCTTTCAGACATGAAATATGACAAGACAGCCTTAAGGAGAAAGGCAAATACCTTTTCATGAATGTGCTGTTTGCCTCACTTGGCATAAATTGTTACTCACGCTTGGTGAGTCGATAATTACAAGGCTTTTGTTTCACTGGCCACCTATGGCATAATATTTCAGTACAGATTTCCTAGTGAACAAGTCACCTTGCGATTTGTAGTCATGCAAGCTATAAATCTTGGTCATAGGTTAGGAATAGTCCCCAAAATTTGTCAGCAGTTCATGTTATGCTATGATATCTCATTTGGCTATGATATGATAAAGTGTGACAGCTACAGTCTATGACTAATCACAGTCTCATCCTGAAGCCCTCCTGCGGAAAGGAAGATTTCAGAATCCTCATAGCAGAAGCAGCAGCTTTAACCATCAAGCAAAGTTTAGCTGCACAACCAGCTTCCTCCTGCACAGGAGCTGGAAGTTTACAGGAATGGCTTTATCACATTTCAGCTTTCTCTAGTTTTTAGACTTCAAATGATTAATCTTCATAACATTCCCAGGTCAATATTAGGGTTTTCATATTTCAAGCAGTGAGAAATCTGAGGGCAGATATATGTCTCAATGTTCCCATGGGAAATGCATGGCAGACATAAAATGAAGATAGAGTAGAAGACAGATAGATAGATAGAATTAAGATATGATTTTACTACATGTGAATAATTCAGAGCATCCACATTTTGATAATAGAAAGAAGAACACAGAAAAGCTAGTTCTTAGACCTAAAGTATAAGGGATATGAGAAGTTGACATGCAGCCTATCATTATTGGCTTTCCACTTTTCAAACTCTAATGGATTGCTTCCTGCTGTAGCATCTGCCAAAATGCATAAAAATATTTCAGATATCCAAAGGAGCTTCACTTCCATTGATCAGGGTTTATATATTGATTTGTGGTTACAAGGGACCCATTGTTTCCACTTCTCTCTGTTGTAATGAAAATGGAATGTACACTAATTTGAACTGAAAGTAGCTAGGTAATGGCAGAGAGCGGGCCTTGTATTATTTTTCTTTCCATTTCATTCTCAGGATGTTGGTCACATTAAATCATGCTATTTGTTAGTGATCACAATAATAGTCCAAGCCCACTGTGATACTCCCTAAAACCATACTAAAATCAAAAGGTATATTTTCAGTGTCTCTGGTATGTGACTATGTAATGTACAAATTTGAGTCTGGATCGCCACATGAAAAGAGAGAGATATAATTTCAGGATTTGAAGTTAAACTTTCAACACACATACACACACACAAACACACATCACTCATATGTTCACTTTATAGGTTGTTTCTGAGGCTCAATCTAAGATGAATTATATTTATATAGTTTCAGTTTCATAGAAATATATAATCTAAAAGAGAATGTTGCAAACATTTATGAAAATGATCTAAAAATATTTTTAAAGCATTATATAAGACCACAGGTAAAATAAAAAAAGAAAATTAAGTCATAGATTCCTAGGAGAGATGGTATTTTCACAATCTTTTGACTGACATTAAAGAAGCAGCCTGATGAATTGGGGTTGCAACAATATCCCAGGCATTCAGTAGAAAAGCCTTCAAAGTTAAAAGAGAGACGTTAGAAAATGCAGTTGGGCTACTGGCAAAAATGGGTGTTTAATAAAGGTGGCTTGCTACAAGTGTAGGAAACACTGAAGAGGGTAAGATGACAAATTAAATGATGATGAAAGGTAGCTGAAGAAGTCATTTGGTCAACATCTTTTAAAAATTCTTGTATTATCAAGTGTGTGTGTGTGTGTGTGTGTGTGTGTGTAAGTACAGTACCCTCAGAGTTCAGAAGAGGGTGTCAGATCCCGGAGCTGGACTTACAGATGGTTGTGAGCTGCCTGATGTGGGGGCTAAGAACAGAACTTGGGTCCTCTAGAAGAGTACGAAGTGCTCTTCAACACTGAACCAACTCCCAAGCCCATGGCCAACCTCTTGACTCTGGATAAGATAAACCTGTTATCCATTAAAAATTGGGAAAACCCATGTTCTTAAACTGTTTCAAACTGATTTCTTCATTTCAATATTTTCCCAGCTTTCAAGCCTTTCTCATAAACTCTTTAACCAATCATAACCCTCCTAATATTTCAGCAGAGCTCACTTTACAGGGAAAATAGAAATGAACAAGTTTTTTTAAGCCTATCATCAAAGAAAACTTACACTTCTAAATAAACCTTAAAATACAAATATATAAATTTTATGCAATTTCAATTACAGCCAAAAATTTAGAGCACAAATACAATACAATGACTGATAATAGATCTTTTTCTCTCACTGTACTGAAACACTTATTCTTTCTTTTCTATGATACTGGTATTGGAGTAAGTTGTTTTCTTTTGATTAGCATATCACTAACATTACTAATTGATATCCCAACATCCTTCTATATTTTGCCTTCTGAAATGTGATCTTGATATTTCTGTGAATCCTAAAACATGATGCTATTTTTATAGTTCTACTTTTATTTTTCTCATCATAAACACTATTCTGACCTTCTCATTTCTGTTCCAATTACTGAATCTCAAATATCCAATGAGCACCTGATATGTTCTGCATTTAACATACCAAGCCTCAGACATAATAGAATTTGGGAGTGAGGGTATAGCTCAGTTTCCAGAATGGTTGTCTAGCATGTGTGAAGTCTTGGGTTTGGTCACCAGCACAGCATCAAACTTCCTGTGGTGTGGTACACCTGCAACCCCACCATTCAGGAAACCAGGAGGATTAAAGTTCAAGGTCATCCTTGGGTATATAGCACATTTGAAGTCGTGAATACGTAAGACCCCATCTCAAAAAAATATTCTGAAATATGAAGACTCTTGTAAGGCATTTTCATCAGAACAATAACAACAGCCTTCTCTGTCTTTAGAATAGATTTCCTCACATCTTGTCTTCACTCAGCAAACAAAGTGAACTTTCCCAAACTAAAGCTAACTCTGCCATTCTGTTGCTTAAAGTTCTTCAGACAGCTTTATTTTGGAGGCTCTAAGGTAGTCTCAATACCCTACCTCGATTTCCATAATAGTGTGCAGTCTCCATCCTCAGACTACCTGCTCCGTTTCATATTTAGTTTCTGGACATGGTCATTCCTTTTACTGCAGAAATTCTATGTAGCATCATCCACCTGAACTGCTAGTTCCTTTGTCACTCAATTCTCTCTCATTATCTAACTTCTGTATTATCAGTTTTCAGCTTAAAGGTCATCCTAAGGAGCATCACTCCTGAGTTAATAATGCAAGTTGAATTACATTCAGTTAAAGTGTAATATGTTGATCTGTTCAGACTGTCATGACAAAATTGTGATGAACCTAAACAAAAGAAATTTCAACTATTAATCTTGACATGGTCAGAAATCTAAAAAAATATATTTGAATAAATATAGAAGAGTAAGACATGGTTCCTTTCCTCAAAAGCAGTATACCTAGCTTATGAATCAGGCATAAGGGGTTGTAATGTAGTGCAGCTAACTGATTATAATATTATAAAAAGTACATTAGAAAGAATCCTTGTTAAGTCTGATGAGGATGAGGTAATCTTGGGACAAGAGTCAGAATCAAGGCACTCTCACAAAGGTGATACTTAAATTTGGCCTTGCAAGAACAAGACTTGTATTTCTAAGTTTTTCATTATTTTTTAAATGTATTTCTTTTTATTTCATGAGTACAGGTGTTCTGCTTGCATTTATGTCTGTGCACTACATGCATGCAGTGCCTATGGAGACCAGGAGAGGGTGTGTTGGCTTCCTAGGAACTGGAGTTACAGAGCCTTGTTATTTGCCATATGGGTGCTGGGAACCAAACCCCAGTTCCGTGAGAGCAATGGCTTTAACCACAGAGCAATTGCTCCAGGCCCCATGTTTTCATCATTGCAACAAAATAACTGAGGGGAAAAAACCTTAAAGGACTCTATTTGGGTTCCTGGTTTTAGATGTAGCAGTCCCTTCTGCATATGGAAGGTTGGGAGAGGGGTGACTGAATATTATAGTGGGCAGCACGTGTAGAGAAAAGCCATTTAAGTCGTTGGGGCCAGGAAACAGAGAATGAGAAGGAAATGATCTGTGGACCAGGTGTATACCCTTCAAAAACACTCTACCTATCCTCTTCCTTCAACTGGGCACCAGTTGCATAGTCAGTAGCATATTCTTCTGTAGTAGCATATTCAGCTCTGAATTTATCAATATAATTACTCATTGCTGAGGTTCCAGCCCTCTGAATACTACTTCCATCTGGGAAGCCAGCCTTCCTCACATGAGCTATTCAGGTGGACACTTTTTATCCAACCATAACAATAAGTTAGATTTGTTTTCCCCCAAAATATAATAAAATTCACAATAACTCTTAATTGTGTTTCCCATGAGGTCCTTCTGTGTGTGTGTGCTTATAAACAAAATACAGCACAGCAGCCATGGGCTGCATGTGGTTATTTTACATTGAAATTAATTCCAATTAAATAAAAATAAACATTTAGCTGCTCTAGCGACATTTAAAGTGCTCAGTAGCTACATGTGGTTTTGTCATTTGGACAACGAAAATTGGAGAACATTTCCATCATTGGAGAAAGCATGTTATAAGAAATGCAGCCCTTTATACACTTCATAAATTTATACGAGGCTTCTGTTGTCTGTCTGGTAGGTATGGTACTTGATACTGATGTGTACAAAGAAACACGACAGGTTTCCTGGTTGCACAAGGCTCCCATTGAATCAGTTGGCCTTCCTTTACTCATGCAGATTGGCTTCATTTATTTATTTATTCATTCATTCATTTATTTTTGTACAGTTCAAGATGATTATCTCTTAAAGTTTCTATGCTCTTATAACTTGCTGACTGTTATTCAGCTGCTCAGAAATCAGAACCATAGTTCTGAATGGAAGTTTAAATAAATCCTCTATTTAGAATGTACCCATTGTATGACCACCCTATGCTAAAGTCTATGGAAAATACAAAAGGAATGTAAAATATCTCTTCTCTCCATGAGAGTTTGACTTAATGAATGTTTGAGTTAAAGCTGTTTTATCAGCCATGAATGTATTTCTATTATAAAACTGTAATTAAAAAGAAATGGCTTAGTAGTTAAGAGAACTTATTTCCCTTGCAGAGGACCTAGGTTCAGTTCCCAGTACCTACATGGCATCTCACAACCACGTACTACTACAGCTCCAGGGGATCTTCTGTCCTTTTCTGGCCTCCAAAAGCATCAAGAATACATGCAGTGCTCCTACAAACATATAGGCAAAACACTCATGCACAGAAAACAAAAACATATATATATATTATATATATACAAATTATATACAAAATTATATATGTGAAATTTTTAAAATTAACACTATCATAATTGGAAAGACTGGATTCATATGAACATAATGAGTCCAGAATAATATACCATAGTATATAACCAAGTGCTAAAGTGTACACTATCAATTTATGCAATCCTATGCAAATTCAGAATTGAGAAAGAATATCATGAAGTACAATGATCACAGAAGTCCTTAGGGTAGAAGTACTACCAGTCATAAAGCTATTGATGGTCCAAGTGATGAAAACCAAAACTAGAGTCAGCACAAAGGGAGCTTTTTCAATTTGTGTCACTCTAAAGTTCAAGTATAGGATTCAGATAGATTTATTAAGTGATTTAACCCCTTAGTCAGTCACCTTTCTCCCGTCTCCTCTCTGCATTACTTTTTTTCCGTACCAGTTCATTCTTAGGGAGGATCTCTCTTCATGGTGGAAAAGAGCTATCAGCATCACCACACATTTATACCTCTCATTCAGCATCCTCAGTGAAAAAGAAGCATCTCTCCAGTTCCCTCTCCTTGGGCCACGTTGTTATCTGTGAACAATCACTGTGACAAAGAGGCTGGCATGCTCTCACTAGTCAGATCTGCTTCACAAATTCATCACAGGAGAGAGAGAAGGGAGATTTTTGAGCTGGATAAGTATATTCCCACATCATCTTGGAAATAAAATAAGAACAAACAAGTGTGTGCAAGGTAGCTCAGCGGATAAGTGCACTTGCCGCCTAGCCTGATGACTTGAGTTTTAAGCCTCAGGACCCACAAGATGGAAGGAGAGAATCAATTCCCACAAGAAGTCCTCTGGCCTGCAAATGTGCAAGACAATATGTGCACATGCCCTCCCTACAAACCCACTAAAGAAATAAAATGCAATAGAATAGAATAAAAGTAAATTGTAAAAAGAACACATGGAAATGAAATCAAATACCCCAAATCCTAGTCTAAGTAGGCCTTAAATACTGAATCCTCTTCTTTCTACCAACAGAGTTGGGCATTGAAAGAAAGGGAACAAGAACATAGGAAATGCACTGAGTGTGGCCCTGCAGAGAATGCATCCTGTTTTACTGCATGGGAACTTCTCCGAGAAGAGGACAGCCAGTTGGTTTTCATTTACCTACCTCAGCATGCTAGGGGGCAAAACCTTTCAATTTCATTGATCCATTTAACACAAAGCAAAAACAAATAAAGACCAACAAGGACAAATTGGTGAAATTTGTGCCTTCCTGAGCAGTCTGACTATATGTTGTTTTATCTTTAATGCTTCTCATTTTCTATCTCTCTATAGCAACTTCTTAGATTTCAGCAAAACAATTAGTGTAAATATTTTCTTACTGACACTGCCATCTACCCTCTATCTTCCTGAATCTGAAAGACAGCTTAATTTCTAGAACCAGGTCTTACCATTTGGGGCTAGCTAAACACAACCACTAAAGCAAGACACATGTCATCACAGATTAACTTTAACATACTGGGACAAGTTTCAGAGCTGCTGATTTTACCCCTGCACTTCTGAGGTCCAGTTCTGTTTGTTCGTGGCATTGAAGACTTCAGTGAGGCCTGTGAATACCACAGGAATACCTCAGTGCCTTGATTTTTCATGTATTAGGCTTGCTATCTAGGCTACAGCATTGAGAATAAACTGCTGAAAGCATAGAAAATCAGAGGGTACATTGTCTGCAGAGAATTTACAGCAGTAATAAAATGGATTGAGAGTCAGACTTCTCTTTATTATGGCCACACACTTGCATTTTAGACAAGGTTGGAGATGAAGTACTCCTCTGAGGAGAAGAAATCTTTGGTCAGGTAAAGTTAGAATTTCTCATCTTTGATGCTACTGACATTTGGAACTGGTTCAGTCTTTACTACAGAGACCCATCTTGTGCACTGTAGAGTGTTTAGTGACATCCCTAGACACTCCGCACCAAATGCTATCACACCTCTCCTCAGTCGTGAGAACTTAAAATGTCTAGTTTTTAAAGCATTACTATGAAAACAATATATACTAATTGTACAAATTGGTGAGATTCACAGTGACATCTTCATGGATTGAAATGGCTTTCAACATTATTAAGTGGCACTTGATTGGAAAAACTGCCCATAGATGCAAACTATTGGTCTAAGTTCAAAACAACAGCAGTGATTAAGATTTAACAATAAGGGGTTGGTGAGATGGCTGAACTGGTAAAGGTTGAACTCCATGCCCAGAATCCACAAGGTAGAATGAGAAAAACAAATCCTGCAAGTTTTCTACTGCCTTCCATCTGCATGCCATAGTGCACTCATGTACACACACACACACACACACACACACACACGATAAATACATGTGAAACAAATACACAGAAAAGGCAGTGCGTGATATATTGTCCTTAGGTAGTTTGATTTTGTGTCTTAGCATACATGGACTATGATTTGGATAAGCATGCCCCAAAGAACAATGTGGTAAATAAAGACTTACTCTCCAGCCCATGGCACCATTATAAGGAGGTATAGCCCTTAAAATATAGGGCCTAGCAGAAGGTCTGGAACATCTGGGGAATGCCCTTGATGAGAATAATAGGAATCCAGCCCCTTACTGTCTTTTCTTCAAAAACATTTGTTACATATTGCCACCATGATCTGCCATAAGTCTATTAGGCCAGCC
>LZPO01107893.1:716979-737137 GCA_001675575.1 Neotoma lepida
ATACATTTCGTACGTCTCAATCACTTACCTTAAAATTTATCAGTACTGAAAACTGCTCAAAATGCCTGACTGGCTTATCTCATCATCAGTTCATATGATTATGCCCATGGATAAAACTAGAGTTGAACCTCCACTCTACTACTGTGTTTTCTTTGTTTGATTTGTTTAGGTTTTGTTTTAGATAGGGCCATCCTAGTTTGTCCAAGATGGTCTCAAACTGACAATCCTCCTACTTCAGACTTCCAAGTGCTAGAATTATAGATAGGCGTACCACCACATCCTCTTGTACTTTTCAGGTTTTGCCTCTTTCATTGTGGGTAAAATAGGGATAATAAGAGCATCTTCCATACAGGGCTATTGTGAGAGTTAAATAAATTAGTACGTATAGTGTTTAACACAATGCTGGCACATAGAAAGTGCCCAATGAATGTTTACTACTAACAATTGTTTCTTGGGGGCAACTTGGGTGTTTGATTGAAGCTTCAAATCTTTTCCCAAACTCTTAGGATTTCATTCTAGTGACACAGACCTTGCCTGCTCTCTGAGAGGAGCATGAGTAGCTATTCTCTGCACAGTTGGGCAATACAGGAGCACCAATGAGAGAATAAGAGTCCTCCCATGCTACTCACAGGTAAAGCTGTATAATTAACACAAAAAGTGAAGAATCCCTTTAAGGTAGACAAGTACTCTAGCCAAGGACACCCATGGGAGCTAAATCACTCATCAATTTTCTAAACCTCGACTATCTTTGGAGAGGTTGATAAAAATGCCTTTGTCTGCTCTCTACAGATCCTCTCCAGTGACAATTCTTCTTCCTTGTCTGGAATGCACATTTTGACACACTGTATCAGACACAACTATGTTCCTGGGTTTGGACCCAAAGGCTTAATGACCACTATCCAAAACGTTGAGGGAAATGTATGATAGTGCAATGTTATGCTCTGAAAGTCATTTTTCTTCTTCCTAGGGATCATCTTGGTTATAGAAAGTGCAGTTTTAAAATATATGAAAGGAAATGCCAACAAGTTTTGAAATCCTGTTATCTCTCTAATAACTTCATTTCTAGATGAAATTCACATCCTTTAAAAAACAAAAATGCAAAAAGCAAAGGGATTTCTTTTCTTCGTTTTCTTTCCTTTAAATAAATGTTGCCTAGCAAATAAACCCATTGTATAAAGCCACAGAGGGAAGGAAAAAACAGAAGACAAGAAAAAGGTTACAGAGTTCCCAGTGCTAAAGCCAAGCTAAAAGAGACATGAAACTGCTACCATCCCATTCCAGCTGACCCTTGAACTTGCCTGTGGAGAAGACAATACTGCTCACTTCCTAACAATAGGTATGCCACAGGACTTTATGTAATGCACTTGCTTGTCCAGCTCTACTCTTTTTATTTTGAAAACCCACAGATTTTGCTTTTCCTCTTTTTTTTCTAGTGTGGTTCACACATTAATTATTTTCCATTTAAGAACACTTTGACTGAAATGTTTTAGATGTCGTCTCCTCCCTCCCAAGCTCAGGCAGCAGTCCTTTTGATCTTCGTTGAGTGACCACATATCGCTGGAGTTATTTCCGTCCTGGCGCTTGAAAGCACCATTCATAAGTCATTCCCTATTTTCTTCTCACTCCCTCTCAGTTCAAAGTATATGTTCTCATGGCAGAACCAAATGATACATCTCAACAGAGCATGCTTTATAAAATGTCTGTTAGAACATTTTTATTTTATAAAGCATCAAATGTTCATGCCTTACATATTTGGCCAACACTGGATACTTCAGAATTGAGGTTATATGAAGCATGGCCCAAATAATGGCTTCGTGGTATGTCATAGAGTTAATTTAATGGTATTATCTTCAAATAAACATTTCCATCCATCTTGCTTCTCATATCATTTTCAATTATAAACTATAAAGTACGATTGAAAGTCCCATCAACAAGCATTGATTAAGCGCATCTTGGCTTTTTCAACTCATGATATACCATAGCAGTGTGAACAAGTACTTTGGTCCTCTCATTTCCTGTATTTTTCTTCCTATAACTGCCTTCCCATATGTCTTTGTGATTTATAATCAGGAGCTATAGAAAATGGCCATGAAACAGCTACAATGTTTGACTAAATTGGAAGAAAATCAAATGTTGTTTCTAAACCGATTTACTAAAAGAAATGGCTAAGGGCAAATTTTAAACCTTAAGTACAAATTCTTATGTATCTCTTAACAATTTAATCTTTTCTGACAGAATGCCTTCAGATAAACAAATATCACGTTTTCTTTCATTTATGTTTCCTGGGTTTTCCACAGATGTATCAATTAATTTATGTATATATGACATGGAAGTAGAAGCAGGAAGTAGAAGTATAGGGCAACTAAGGGAATGAACTAATAATGGGGGACAGTTGAGGAAGGAGGGAGTAGAGAATATGTTCAACATAATAGATATGCTTGCATGAAATCTTTGGAAAATCATAAAGAAAACAAAAACATTGAAATATTAAATATCAATAAAGACCCATATGAATGCAAAAATAAAAATAAAACAAATCCCCCCCCAACTCCCAGCTACTCCATGGCCTCTCTATTTGTACATTACAAACTTGTAAATCTGCCTGTTAGTTTAAACAGAATTGAGAGACCAAAATCAACCCACTCTGATGGGGATGTCTTTCTGTATGCTGTGAATATGTGTTGCTCTGATTGGTTGATAAATAAAGCTGTTTGGCCAATGGTGAGGCAGAATAAGGTTAGGCAGGACATTCTAACTATGGAGAGAGGAAAAGAAAGCAGAGCTGAGCAGACGCCATCCCACCATCCAGAGAGCAGCGTGTAATGGCACACAGGTAAAGCCATGGAACATGTGGCAACATAGATTTATAGAAATTGGTTAATTTAAGATGTAAGAGCTAGCTAGCCAGAAGCCTGCCATGGCCATAGTTTAAAAATAATATAAACCTCTGTGTGTTTACTTGGGTCTGAGCAGCCATGGGAGCCGGGAGCCAGGCAGGACCGGAGAAAACCTTCTCCTACACCACCCAGTCTTCTCCTGACCATTATCAGATACAGAAAGAACAGTAACAAACATGAGTTACTCAATGTATCTATTTCCAGATGAGGTCAAAACAAGGTGACAGTCTGCTTTCTTATTCTGTAAACCAATGCTTTTTGTAGTCATTCTGGGGTCACATTTGTGTGTATGTGTTTCTTGAATGTCCCCCAAGAACAATACTGGAGTAGTTTCAAGTGTTCTAAGTGCAAGAAAGCTGTTATGTTTCTGAGGAAAACAATACATGTATTAGCTAAGCATCATTCAGGCATAAGCTGTAGTGCTGTTGGCCATGAGTCCAATGTTAATGAATCAACAAAACCTATTAAATAAAGTTTACTAAGCAGAAATATACATAAAACAAGGTTATATATTGATTGCTTTATGAAAATGTGACCACAAGCTTATAAAAACCTAAACTTACATTTCCTTTAGGAGCAATAGTTCAGTTCTTCATAAAATGGAACTATAATAAATAACAAGAATTAATTGCATTTTAAACTCAGGTTAAATTAGAACTGCCAAGGAATCAGCTAGAAAATAAATTAAAAGAATATCTTTCTGTGCCAAAATTCTTGGGTCATAGAGCCTTAGATACTTCTATAGAGAGAATGTAATGGATCCCTAAAATAGAAAGTTTTTAAATTGTCTTTTTCTGTTATTATTTTCTGGAGGAAATATCTCATTGGGAACACAAGTGGCACAACTCCAGAACCCTAGCCCATGGCCCTTTGAGAAAGGATCAGCTCCCAGCTCAGGTCACTGGGGCTTCCAGCTAAATCTAAGTATGCATATTTCCTGGCTCTTGTTCCATCTCTTCTCTTATATATATGTATAGGTATGTATATATATATATATATAAATTTGTTCATTTGCTTGAGTGCATGCATGCATGTGCATGTGTCACAGCCTGCATCTGATGGTATAAGAACAGCTTAGGAGAGTCAGTTCCCTCCTTCTACTCTGTAGTCCTGTGAATTGAACTCAGGTGGCTAGGCTTGAACAGCAAATGTCTTTACCCACTGAATGCTATCTCACCTATAAGCTGTAACATTGATGTGGGCAGGGGAAAGACAAATCAGGAATAGCTCTGTCCCTAGTTTGAAGTAAAACCATAAATAAATTCATTTTTCTACAGATGGATGGATAGAAAGATAGATAGAAAGATAGTTGGATGGATAGAAAGATAGATAGATAGATAGATAGATAGATAGATAGATAGATNATAGATAGATAGATAGATAGATAGATAGATAGATGGATGGATGGATGGATGGATGGATGGATGGATGGATGGATGGATGGATAGGTAGATGGATGGATGGATGGATGGATGGATGGATGGATGGATGGATGGGTGGGTGGATGGATGGATAGATAGATAGATAGATAGATAGATAGATAGATAGATAGATAGATGGAAGACAAACATATGTAGTTTTTTTCTTTGTGTAGGCAAGAGCCAAGTCCAGAGTCAGGCTTTATGGCTTTATGGCCAAGGGACTAGTATAACAGAAGTACTGAAATTTGATTACATGAATTATTCAGTTGTTTGTCTCGTTTCTGTTTTGAAACAAGGTCTGTCTATGTAGCACAGGCTGGCCTCCTAATTCCATGAACAACAAAGACTAGTTTTACAGATATACTTTGTTTGTTTTGAGATGGTTTTCTCTCTCTGTTATCCAGGTGGGATTTGAATCAAGATCTTCTGATCTCAGTAGTTGAAATTACAGGCATCCAGGCCACTCATTATTCAAGGTTTTTGTTTGTTTAAAGGACTTTCTGTGTGTGGTGCAAAGGACTGAACCCAGGAGTTTGTCTACACTGAATGAGCACACTACAACTGAGCTACATTTTAAAACTTTAGGTTTATTTTGATAAATAAAATTCTCTGTTTTAGTGTGATAAAAAAATCCTATGATAAGTAGATTTCTAAAAGCAGAGAAAATATTAGTTTCTTAAAGTTACCTACAAAAAGCCCCACAGTAATATTAAGCATGTATGATTAGGTTACCAACGTAATTGTTGTCAAGGTATGTAACCCTGGAGAATGAAATAATTTTTAAAAATTCTAGCACCAAAGAGATTTATTTAATTTCTTAAATGCATATAACATAATGCATGAACTAAAAAAAATTAAAATATAGCTAGATATGATTATGCTGTGGTAATAAAATGTTTGGTTGTTGGTTAGCCCTTAATGCTAATTCTGTTCTTAAGATAAGGCATGCCTTTGGTAGGATGCCCTGCTACACAATGAAACAAAAGCTTCTTTGCTTTTGAAACTAGACTCCCTTCTTTGAGTAGCATGCTTGCAATGTTTGGATGCCTATAATGGGTTTGACCAGTGATTTGGAATCCAAACAAAGCAACATTTCAACCATTGGCTGCTGAAGTGCAGTGACACACCCGAAGCTAGCAGGGTTCTGCAAAGAATAACAGAGCTACTTCCATTGTTCCATAGGCAAAGCACAATAAGTGTTGATTAATGGGAGATTTATCGACAGGCTGTATACCAAGGAGCCAAGAGGGGAGCCGCTTGGTCACTGCTTAATGTTTCAATTGCTGCACCCTAATGATTTTTGCTTTCCTCCAGCACATTTCCTGTATTCCCACTTCAATTCTCTGCAGTAATAGATTCCCTACCACTAACCTTTACCTACTCTTCAGACATCCAGAGAGCTTCTTATTAGGCACTGATTCTAGATATTTTCCCTAAATTTTTCTTGGCTTTACTTCTTCCCATTATGCCTTTTAAATAATAAATGTAATTTGTGGTTTAATAAGGCTTAATATTTAAAGTACTTTCATACTTGTTTTTTTAAAAAAGTCAGCCCTTAATATATCTATGAGTTAGACCAGCTCTGCTCTATCAGGCACCTTCCTGTCAAACAATAAAACTTGACTACTCCTTGTCATGAAAGACCATACATGGATAGCCTCAGTAGACTCAGGTGTACAGTTTGAGGCCTTCCACTATGTTTACCAGGAACAGAGACATTGGTCACACAACTGCTGAACACATGCCACTTAGAACCAGGGACTTGGTCTTACTTTATTAAGCTTGAACATAATGCATAACATGGTTCCATCCACACCTGGGCAATCCAAAAAAAATTGATGGCTATGAGTAAGGTAAGTAAAATATATTCCCTCCTGAATTCAAAGTCATTACCTAATTGAGGCAAATTGTCTTTTCCAGGATTTGCTTATAATAGAAAAATGGAGCTCCTGAAAGGCTTGATGATACTGAATTGGTACCCTTTTGAACTAAATTATTCCTTCAGAGAGCAAAATGGTCTTCCTGGAAAAGGTAAATTATCTTAAAGTTATGAGCTCTTTACCTCAAAGAAAAAGCACCAATTTGCTCCAGGAACTCCGTTCATCAGTTGCCCACACCCTCCAGCACAAAGAATCTGCCACTGGAAACTGTCAACTGTGGCTTACGGACTTCAAAATGCAGCTGAAGTGTTTTCCTGCTTAAAGCAGCCATATTGGAGACATATTAGAGCCATATTGGGGACAAGGATGCACTTTTCATGGGAAGTATGGATTTAGGTAGTTAAAATAGCATCCTTGTAAGGACTGGCATTCTATGAGAGGAAGTCACTTCACTGCTAAGGGCCTAACATGGATGAGGTGAAAATGGTTGACTTCTCATTGAGCTGGTTGTGAAAGCACATGCCTATAAGCCCTGCAATCAAGAGTATGATGAGGTCAAGGACAGTGTGAGCCAGCCTGCGGTATCTAGTGAGACCCTGTCAAAAGAAGAGAAAGAGAAGAAAATCACTTCTGCTAGTTGAAGTCTTTCACTGATGCCTTGCAAAATAGCAATATGAATGCAGATACCGTCCTCTCCAAAACAGTTCTTGTGAATGCTAATTAACAACCTCCCTTCATAGTGGGTGTGAACCAACTGTGATCCAAGCAGTGCTGAAGTGATACCTTTGCATAGATGCACTTCAGTCGTCTTCTGTTATGGATTTACTGCCTGGACGTCTTCCTTGCATTTCAATGCTGTCCTTCTGCATATTTCAATATGCCACCTTTCCATCTTCTTTATTACTAAGATTGTTATTGTTGCAGCTGCTGCTGTTTCAGAAATGGAGCTGGAGGGGGTCAGTAGAGGAAAATATTACTTCTATTTATTTCTTTGTGTCCAGGGGGTGCCCTTGTCCATTCAAGAGTGAGTGCAGGTGTGCACATGTTTGCACATGGAGGCCAGAAGCCCAGGTTGGGAATCTTGTCCAGTCCCTCCCCCGCCTTAGTTTCAGACACAGGGTCTCTCTCCAAACATGGAGCTCACCTATTTGGCTACACTTGCTGGCTGGTGAGCTCCAGGGATCCTCCTGTCTCCACCCACCTCAGTGTTACGTGCTGAGGATCAGAACTCAGGTCCTCATGCTTGCGTGACACACCCTTTGGCAACTGAGTTCTTTGCCCAGCCCCACTTACACTTAATTTTTTTCCACTCACCCTGTTGCATCCATGGTATCCATTTGCCTTCTCTGATGTTTGTATTTAATATGACTTAATTCTACATTAGTTGTCAATGTCATTAATGTCCTTTGGTTGTTGATAAGAGTATTGAACCAAAAGGTAGTTTTGAGCAGACTGTGTGTCACTTCCCTGAAATCCTTGCCTTACTATTGTGTAATATCTGAAATGATTCTCACATCACCTCACACTGTCTAGGTCCTTGATAGTGCTTAAATGAACTCTCCTGATTGCCTTGGTCACATCAGATTGATTCGCTGATAGTCATTTCGTTGTCAGATCATCATGGCCTAGACTTTTGCACAATTCTGCTACTTGGGACTGTTGATATGAGGATTTCTATCCTTGTCCACTTCAGAACACACTCAAAAGCATCCAATCTTCCTCACAAACCCCCTACAACCTCACAATGTACTGCACTTTGAAGACCTGCACTTGGCTCACATGTCAGTGAGATTCTTTGTTTCAATAATCCCACACATCCTTCTCATCTGTAACTTTTACATAATTAAAGGCATCTTTTACTTGAAGCACAAGGGTTTTGTAATTGTAACCGTGGGTTACATTTACTCTTAGGAAACTGAGTCCCTTTCTTTCTCCTTTCCACTGTAAACATTTTCAATACAATATACTAGATAACAAAACCTGATTCCATTGTACATCAGGCACACTGCCTTCTTCACTGGATTGTATCTTTGAAATGGTAGATCAATGCAGAAATCTACCCAGCACATGTTTAATTCATTGGCTGACCTTTCCAAACGCAGATTTTTTTGTCATTAAACTAAAAGTGATCCAAACCTTTAAATATACAGTAGAACTATATTAGACCTATAATAACTCTACTTAGGGCCCATGCTTTAAAAGAAAGCTTTTGGTCTTAAACAAATGGATTTTTCTCTCTTTCTTCCAAGTTCCACTCTGTTTCTGTCTATCTCTTACTCCTGAGAGCTGAGGCAAATTAACTCTTTACAGGAAAATAGAGCAGGAGACTCTAGGAGAAAGTGGCCATTTTTTTTTCCAAAATAACTTTTATTGATTGTAGACCTAAGTCACTAAATGGATTTGGCTGAAGTGAGAATTGTCACAAACGGCTCCTATTGCTTTCTCTTCCTGCATCCACTTCATAGTCCATCCCCAGCACACACACAGTAATTTTACAACTCTCCTCTTCTGTGTTATTCTAAGATTAATATGGGAAATGTGACCTCTTTGAAAATTAGGACCAGGTCAATTAATCTCTCTATCCCCAAGGCCTCTCACAGTGTCTGAGATATGTGTGGGCTCACTGAATAAATGTCTATAGAGGTATCAGTTAAATAATTCATCAGCTTTTAAATTTTTCTGATGCTCTTACACGTTTCTCCAACCCTAATACTGCAGTTAAGGATAAATAGAGGTCAAAGACTTACAGCCACATGGACCCAAATCCCCTTAATGTTTATTCTGTCAAAACAAGAAAGATCATAATTCGTAGAATGCTAAGAGGCACTGGTCTAGTTCAATCCTATCTTTACTATGGCATTACTATCTAAATAGAACATGTCTGCATTAATATTTCAATTAAATTATTTTTAAAATCCCAGACTTCCACTCAAGGTACTGTGGTCAATAGGTTACTGAAAAACATTTGCAATTGTTTATTGATGCTGGCAGAAAAACAAAGATAAATAGACATACTAAAATTTATAATCATGCTTTCTTTTACAGGCTCTACATTTATCTGACAGTATCAATAAATATCCCTCCACAAGTACACTAATATCCAGGGCTCATCAGGAAAAGATTCTTAAAACATTCTCACATCGACCAGAAATAACAGACACATGTAAGTGAAAATTAACTTTATTACAAATATAATTGCACTGAATGTCTGTAATTGGGTGGCTCTAAAAATCACCCGTTTCAATTACTTAGGGATTGTGATGGAATTTTACCTAGTGAAGATTCGGGGAGCTAACCAAATTATTTATTTCTTTTAAATGGTGGGTAACATGAACAAAAGTATTAGTATGTTATTTAAATCTAATTTGAAAACATGATTTACATGATGAAAATTGCTCTACTTCTTAATCAGAGTCACTCTCATAGAACTACTTTAATAAAAGTTTCATTTTTTAATATAATTTAGCTTTCCTATTAGAAAATGGATTCTTCTGTCTCCAAATTACATATTGCCTCACATTTTAACCTTATCTCGGATCCTGAAGCTTACCGGAGATGGAGTAAAAGAGAGTACAGCCCGATAACCTCATCACCTTCGGTTCTGCACGATTGTCAACCTCATGCTATGTTCTTCTCTGGTTTAACACTACTACTACACAGTGATATGCCAAAAGACAGAGGTGGAAGAGAACATTTTCTAGGTTGCTACCCTTCCCATGGATTTTCATTTATCAGAAAGTACTTAGCTTCTTCCTGCAAGTGAAATACTTTTCTAATCACCAATACGAAGCCAGTGAAGCATGAGAAAGCTATGCAGTCCTGGGGTTAAGACAGGAGATAAGCAAACTAAACAAACTTTTGGTTTGCTTTGATTTGGTTTTGGCTACGTAGTTCTGGCTGTCCTGGAACTCTACATATACCAGGCTGGCCTCAAGCTTACAGAGATCCATCTACCTCTGCTTCCCGAATGCTGGGATTAAAGGTATGCATCACCATCCATGGCTTAAACAGACTTTTTATAGGTGCCCTGTAATCTCATTTTTTGTTAATTCCGCCCTGACAAAATGAAATTGCCTAAATTAGTGAATCAAAAATTACTGCTAGTAAAGCATAGGATCAAATTGATGAATGATATCTGTCCTCATGTGGATGCTGGATATCTCAGAAGATCCCATCTTAAAAGGTTGCTCCCTAGGCTGGTGCTACTGGGAAGTGTTGGAACCAACAGGAGGTGTGGCTTTATGAAAGGTCCTCACATCATTGGGGCTATTCTTCCAAAGGAGATTGTAACACCTTGGCCTATCTTCCTCTCTGTTTCCTTCCTGGGATTAGTTGAGTGGTTTTGTAGGCCCACAACAATCAATTCAAACAATCATGAACTGTAATATACCCATAAATGGGATTCAGAATAAACATTTTCTCTCGATACATGAGTTATCTCATTATTTCATTACAGTAATGCAAAATTGAATAATGCATTACCTTAAAGGGCACATCATCCTGCCCTATATGTTCACAGTGAGGAAACTAAGGCTCCAGTTTCTTGCTCAAAATAGCATTGCTATTTTGTCCATAAATATCTCACCCTGAACTAGAACCTATGTCTATTCAAGTACCAGAAAAGGACTTCTCCATCCAGGTCATCGAACTGGACATGATGAATAAACTAGAGAGCTTCAGTACAAACCTTTCATTCTCACCTCCATCATCTCTCAAACCCTCACCCCAAGAGAATCCCATTGATATATTAGGTGTCTCTTCAAGACATATTGACATTTGAATGTGAATGACAAAATATCACCATCCTCTCTATTTTTTTTCTGTTGCCTACTACAAAGCCAACTTTTACCAAGCCTCACAGACCCTCTGCTCCCATCCCTCACCAGACACCTTCCTAACATCTGGCCAGACAGTTTGACTGCCTTATAAGACTGACAGTAAATGTCAATGTCTAGTGTCAAAATTCATAGTGACCTTTCCAAGGATATTGTTGGAAGAACTGAAAGATGATGCAGCAATTTACTTGATTAAAAATACACTTGTAATGAGTCTGAAAGAAAAGGAAGCACTTTCAAACAGGAGCATGATAAAATATAGATGCTATGGGATGATATGCAAAACTATTTAATCTTATAAATATGTCATTTTAATTCCAGCTAATGGATATGGACACTTTAAAAAATGTAAGAGAACTGGACGTTAATTGATAAACCCTGCCTCACCAAAGTAGGCCATTGTATATAGAATTCTAGGCACCATCTTGATTTTACATATTGCGTTAATGAATATATAAAAGGCCTATTTAGATTTTCATTTAGATGTTTTATTTAGGATGGAAAATTAGATTAGGTGTGTAATAAACTGCCATTGAATTATAATTACACATAAATCATTCAGAGTCAAGTTTTAAAAAGCTTTAACAGATAATATAAGCAGAATGGTAACAATAAAAAATAAAACAATGAGAAGCAGCAAATGCCCTGAATTGTATATTAAATATATCAAAATTAAATGACTGTATAACACTAAGATGGTTAAATTTCTTTCTGGCTTTGTTTTATTCTCCTCTACTTTCTTACCTCTTTTATTTGCTCAGCTCATATCAATAATATTCGTATTTTAGGGTGTCTTCCCATCCCAAGACCCCATTTTCTACTATCTCCCAAAAGGAGTAGGACCCAGCTGCTGTGTATATACCACATAACTAATAACAACCTCTCTCTCCGAGCCACAGATGATTGGACATGTGGAAATGTTTGACCTCCACTGAGCTGATTTTCCTTCTGGGCCCTCACCTAAGGTATAGCTGATCAGATGAAGATAAACACTTACCTCAGGGTGTGCCAATTGGATTCTTCTCCTAAAAATTTGAACTTGGAATGCAGAAATGTGAAATCAGCCTCTGACATTCAGTTAAATGAAAACTCCAGAAATCCAGAAGCTGTATGGAGACTGTGATGTTGTATTTCCTGATATCATGAAACTCAACCTGGAAAGGGGTAGGGGTGGCTGCTCAAGTTCTGAACAGCTTCTCAGTGAGTGTTTATAGTTACTCAAGAGGGACAAACTGTGTTGTCTACTTTGGCTTTCCTTGAGATGCTGTGTTTCTTCCAATAAATCCTGTTATACTTATGCTAATTTTAGTGAACTTAGGTTGTGTATAACCAAATGCATAACAGCTAATACCCTTTTGGCTATTTCTTTTCTTTGCTTCCTCACTTTTCCTCATAATCATGAAAACAAATGAAGAAATTGAGAATTCCATATGCTAGAGGACATGGAGACCCCAAACTTTGCCACAGGACATCTTTACTCTTGTTCTTCACATTCACTATATTTTATTTTTTCAAAAAAGAAAATGATAGTATCCAACCTAGTACACTGTCTTTATTTCTTCTCTCCTCACTAAACTTTCCACTAATATGGACTCAAGCTCCATGACTTACATATTGTACTGATATTTCTAATTGCTGCAATGAACAGCACACAGTTTCAGTGTGAAGACTGATTATACCATGAAGCTGTGTCCTCTCAGCTATATATGAGCTGAGATGTTGCCATCCCATCTTCATACTTTCAACTTGTAGACTAAGGACTTTAGAAATGAACCACCAAGTGCCACTTTTTATTCAGATATATATATATATATGTATATATAATCACAGAGATTGGATGGGGTTTGCGGTTTTATACTTTGCTTGCTATGTAGATTAGTTAGGATTGGTTTTCTTTTGTTTGTGCATTTTATTTTTACCATTTCCACAATGAATTGTAACTGATCAAATAGATACATTATTCAGTTATCAAAGATGGCTAAAGTGCAGGCTTAGTTATGCTACAGAGCATTAGTGCTGTTATTTAATATTGTTGCTTCTATTACTCTAGCTCAAACTGATACCACCCCTAACAGAATCAACAACAAAGACAAAAATACAAGCAAGGGAATACACTGAGCATGCTGTAGGCACACTAACTACATTCTTTGGATTCTTCTGGGAGAATCATGTCATGTATTTAGGGCCATCTTTCAGGTTAGATATAGAAGATCTTATCATCCATGACAGAGTTTCAGCTTCACTTCAGAGGATGGTGATAAACCACTTGAAGGGTCATGCCTAGTTAAAATTTGAACAAAAAAGACATAACATAGCATTTTCAAGAGAGAAATGAGTTGATGGAGAGGTAATTAGTTCAAGGTAGATGATGTTTGAGACTTAAGTCAAAGCTTAGGAAATCACTGAAGCAGACTAAATTCGATAAGTGCTAGATTAGGACACTGGCAGCAGAGGCAAGTGGGAAGAGAAAAAAAATCCCTCCTTTAAAATTTTCATACATGTATACACCATATGTCATGATCATATCCACTCCCGGTTCTCCCTCTCCAACTTGGCCAGGATCTCCCACCATATCTTCCTCTCAACTTCAGGTCCTCATTTCATTTGATAACCCACTGAATCCAATTAATTAGTGCTGCTCCCGTATATGTGGGTGGGCCATCCTTGGGAGTATGAGCAACCTATTGGTAGACGCCCTCCCTACAAAGAAAAGTTACTCTTCCAGTTGCCATTAACTGACAATGGTTCTTCAGCTAGAGATGAGATCTCAAAAGCTCTACTCTACCCAGGATTTAATTTTTAACTGCCTTGACCCCATGCAAGACGTGTGTTGGTAACCACAACTGCTGAGTTCATAAGTGCAACAGTGATGTCATGTCCAGAGGACAGCATCTTCAATCACTCCTCTCCATCCTCTGGCTTCTATATCTTTTCTGTCCCCTTTTTCATGATGTTCCTAAACCTTGAAGGTGGTGCAGCTGGTCACATCCAGTCACTTATGCTCAGCACATTGAAGAGCATACTTCTCTGTACTAGCCACTACCCACTGAGATAAGAAGCTTCTCTTACTATTGAGATACTTGCACACCCATGCTCATTGCCACTCTCTTCACACTAGTTAGGAAATAGGATCAACCAAGATGCCATCAAGTAAGGAGTGGATAATGAAAACATCATTCATCTATATAGTAGAATATTATTCAGCTGTAAAGAAAAATGAAATTATGGAATCCGCAAGCAAATTGGATGAAACAGAAAAACATTTTGAGAGAAGCAAATGTATCACAGATATAACTGGATATGAAGAAGAAGGAAAGAAGAAAATAGTCAAAGGTTACAAAGAAATTTAAAGTCTATGTGGATAAAAGAAAAGGAATAAGTAAAAATAAAGCTAATTTTAAGGAAACATGTGAGTTTAATTTTAAGCATGTTGAATTAGAGACTACATCAGGTCATGAAACTAGATGTATCAAATGGATTAGTGAGTGATGGAGAGAAGTGGGGCTGAAAATACTGATTTTAGAGTATTCTAGAGTATAAAATTATGATTCACATACACAAAGCACTGGCTACTATAGAAGCCATCCTTCTAGGAAAAATTGGGCAGATGACAAAATAGATAGTTCTGCTCTTGAGAACTGACAGTCCAGATAGCATATTAAAAATATGAAGTTGGGCAGTGGTGGCACACTCCTTTAATCCTAGCACTTGGGAAGCAGAGGGAGGCAGATCTCTGAGTTCAAAGCCAGCCTGGTCTACAGAGTGTGTTCCAGGACAGCCAGGGCCACACAGAAAAACTCTGTCTCAAAAACAAAGAGGATAAATATTTAGCCAGGTGGTGGTGATTGTGCACCCCTTTACTCCCAGCACTTGGGAGGCAGAGGCAGGCAGATATCCAAGTTCAAGGCCTGCCTGGTCTACAGAATGAGTTCCAGGAAAGCCAGAGCTACAGACAAGCCCTGTCTTGAAAAACCAAAACAGGAAAAAATGCATAAATCAAAACAATCATTGATGACTTCCTGAAAGAGGTGGCTTTGTAACTGGGCTAAATATATAACTACATGATTGGTGGGTAGAGTTTCTCACCATAATGATGGGGTTCAAAATAATGATAAACACCATGTTATTTAAGCTTAAAAAATTCATAGTAATAATAATGTTCCTTCCCAAACAAGAAAATGAATTCATCATCATAAGTATAGACCCTGAAGATACTGGGTTAAAAAAAAAGATAATGTGGCAATATACTTAAAGAAAATTAAGCACCAGTCTGGACCACGTGATGACATTTTTTTCTGTCTCTTTTCAATCTATTTTACATGATGTCATTTCTGAGAAATGACTTTAGGGAAGCGTTACAGAAATGCTTAACTCTCTTAGTTTGTGACATTGGAGAAGTTGGGGATTTTAGTTTGTTTGTTGAAGGAGCTGCCTTAAAGCAGAAAATAAGTGACTGGAATAAAATGTCATCTACTTTTAGCAAATACTGTCAAGTGTTTACTCTGCAAAGCACTCAGCTGGGCCAGGGGAAGGGAGACTAGAAGGCAACAAAACTTAGCAAGGCATAGCCCCTGCCTGCTAAGGAGCTTTTTGTCTGGTGAAAGTGATTGACTGGGCATAATATAAAGTTCATGTAATAAATACAAACAAAGCAAAGGCCATTTTGAAAGATGTGAGTTGAAACCCTTATGGTGTGATGAAGGTCACCTACTAATCTCAGTTTTGGTGGCAAGGATCAGCCATTATGAACTGGAAAACAAAGTAAGATTCTGATAGGCTTGTTTGTCAGTTAAAGAAAAGCATGTAAGGACACGCTGTATTCTGTGTTTCTTACTCAACTATTTATTTCTACATCAACTGCAATTTGAAGGAAAATATAAGTAAAGAGGTTGCTTTCTTTTAAAGTTTAATTTCTGATGATGTCACGATTCAAAGCCTGAAAAAGAGTCTTTAAAATGGGAAAAATAACAAGTTTCTTCTTAACTCTTATTTTACAACTCTAATATTTCAACTCAAGACTTGGATGAAAGTGAGAAGGAAGATTCAGTAGGATTTTGGCTGGAAACGTTTGGCGAGCATCCATCACTTGCCTGCTGCAGGAGCCAGTGTTTGACACAGGAGGAGCTGCGAGCTTCTCCATACTGCTCTGGTGGTCCAGAGATTCTGGCTTTGGACAGCACCATCTGGACCAGTGTGAATGGCAAAGTCAAACCTCCCACGTGCATTTGCCTAGCTGGGCAGATCAACTTCGGAGCAAGGGCACAGGCTGCCTCTTGGAGTCCATCAGCTTTCTTCCTCGGTGGTGTGGATAGCTTCAAGGTGCCACTGCCATCACAAAGAGACTAAAGCAGCTTTTCCTGTCACTGTGGATTGCAAATTGCCCAATTGTGAGTTACTGTTTATCCTGGGTTTTGGCAGTGACAGTCATGCAGCTCCCTGTATCATCTTTTCCTCTATGGGTGGAGGAGCTTTCCCTGTATATAAATCCCAACAAGTGTCTCTTTGGCAATCCTTTTTCAGAAAGTTTTCCTGGTTGTTTAGTGAATGGGGGTGAACATGTCTAGTAAGCCTACGCTGAGCTCCACAGACTGTTTTGAATCTGAAATCTCACTTATCACCTCGGTGTGTCCGTTCTTTGGGTCATGTCTTATTTACTGTTTCCTTATACTTGATAAAATTTAAAGTACTGAGATCAGTACAATAGACTTTGAAACCAAACAAAATCATTGTCATAAGCCACTGTAGTAATGTATGTTCTTTTGTCCATGTCTCTTTGACATTTTTTGTTTGTATTCGACCAAATGTTTCCACCTAAAGTCAAGCTGAAAAATAAAAAAATATTATTGCCTGCCCGTACAATTGATACTTGCTAATGCTAATGATCTTTTCTTTCTTCGTTTGTTCCTTTTTAAAAATTTTCCCTTTATTTTTAATGTTATACCTACATCATATATCCTCCTTCCCCTTCCTTCTGCCCACCCCAAATGTGTGTGTGTGTGTGTGTGTGTGTGTGTGCATACAGGTGGTGACATAGCATTTGTGTGTAGAGGTCAGAAATAGGTTCTCTCCTTCCATGTGTGGGTGCTGGAAATAGGACTCAGGCCATAAGCCTTAGCAATCAGCATCGTTACACACTGAGCCATCTCACCAACCCCACAAAAGCATTTCTTTGTGTAACAAAATAAGTCATATTTTTGTTCTTCATATCTCAGACAAATTCTATTCCAAAATGAAACAAAGATGGTACTGATGATCACAACTGACATTAACACATAACATGCCTATTTTATTTAATTTCTAAACTACCCAGGCTGACTTCTTATACCTTGATATTTCACCAGAATAGACTGACACAGAAAGCTTGTGGCACCTACAAAAGAAGATATGCACAAACATATTGAGGTACTCAGTTTGTCAGTATGTAGGCCAGAGGAAACAGCTGCCTCTGGTTTATAAACTTCCATTTTAAAAGATAAAATATGGCTGGAGAGATGGTTCAGAGCTTGTTGCTCTTCCAGAGGACCCAACTTCAGTTCCCAACACCCAATGTAGGCAACTCATAAATGCCAGTAACTCTAGTTTCAAGATACCTGATGCCCCCTTCTGGCCTCCATGGGCACCTGCACTCAAGTGTATGTGCCCACACACAGACACACATGCATATGCTTAAGCAAAATCCAAAAAGACATCTTCAAAAGATAAAGAAGCTGTCAGTTGGGTTTCTCAGTTCAGCTGAACTCTCAAAAAATGACATTTCACTTTTAACTTTATCAAGTTAGTTTTTAGACTGAGTAGGAATGCATTAGTCATTTTATATATAGCCTTAGAAAAGAAGGGAAAGCAGAAAGGGATAATGTGAGATAAAATCATAAAAAACAAATGAAGTTAATAGTCAAACAACAGATGAAAGTAAGTCAGTTTAAAAGCAGGTTTATAAATTTGTTACTCACATAAAAAATGCCAAATCCCTCAGGAATAAGATAGAACTAATGACAGCTGTCTCATCCATCACCTTGTAATTTCTCTGAAGAATGTGCCTATGGTATATGATAGTTGCCTATGTGAAGTCTATAGAAAGAAGAATTGGCTTGAAAGAAATTACTTGTGTTAACTAACTCTGTCCAGAAAGACAGGCTCTATATATTGCAATAATGATAATGATAATGATGGAATCATAAACATTATCATTTGTTGATGTCTAAGTGAGTTAATATATGTAAGGCACATAGGGCAGTGCCTGGCACAAGTGCATATTCACTATCCATAAGCTATAATTATGATGCTATAATTGTATAATAGAGTATTCTCCCTAGCACAAGCTAGTTTAGAACTAAAATGTGAAGATAGCCCACAACCTTACCACATTCATCACTAGCTTTCTTCCCAATTCTGCATCCGCACAAGCATATCTATAAAAGTTGGTCTCCTATCAGTCAACAAATTGCACAAGCCAAGCACAATCTTAAACTCTATTTCTTTTACTTTCTAATTCTAATCCTTCAAGATGGTGTATGATTTTACTTTTTTGGTTAGTCTCTCTCTGCTCCACTGTTACCAGCCTAGTCTGAGCCACCATTTTTCCTTTCTAGACTATAACTAGTAGCCTCATATTAATCTTTTATACCCAACTGCTTTTGTGAATATTCCTCACAGTTCTCCATAGACAGTGTGATATTTTGCTGTTGTTATTGTTATTAAAACCTAAGTGTCTTAGTTAGGGTTTCTTTTTTTTTTAGGTAGGGTTTCTATTGCTATGAGAAAACATCATGACCAAAAGTAATGTGTGGGAGGAAAGGGTTTATTTCATCTTATAATTTGTAGTCCATCATCCAGAGAACTTGGAGGCAGAACCTGAGACAGTGGCCATAGAGGAGTGCGGCTCACTGGCTTCCTCTCCATGGCTTGCTCAGCCTAATTTCTTACAGCACTCAGGACAACCAGCCCAGGGGTGGCACCACCCACAGTGAGCTGGACCCTCCCACATCCATCATCAACCAAGAAAAGGCACCATAGGCTTGCCCACAGGCCATGTGATGGGGTCATTTTCTCAAATGAGTTCCCCTCTTCCCCAGTGACTCTAGCTTGTATCGAGTTCACATAAATTTAGCCAGCACATCAAGTATGATCTCTGTTATTCTCTTTAATGCCTCTCTATTACTCTTGTCCTACTACTAACCAAGTTGTCAATGACCATGCCAATGAGATCCTGCTTCATCTGTCCCCGACCTTCCCCTCCAACTTCACATTAGATTGTCACTTTTGCTGCATTTGCTTCAATGATACTGGCTTCCTTCCAGTTCAGAAAAACATGATTAAGAAAAGAACTTGGTCTGAAAAGTCAGGGAACACATCCCAAAGAAAATGAGGTGTGAACTGAGAGCTGATGATGGTAAATGTAGAATGGGTGTGGAAGGGTTCAGGAAAGAAGAGAAGATGATTCTAGAAAAAGAAAACCAACAGAAGGAGCAAACACCAGGGGCAGGAGGTGAACTTGATATGATCCAGAAACAGAGTATGGCTTTAAACACATTGGAAGCAGACCAGAAGGAGGAAGTCAGTGTCAGATCATAAGGAATTTGAAAGGGATCATGAATGTATGAGCTAAACTGTTAGGCTTTCATTATTTTGTAAACTATAATGTGGTTCTTCCAGTTTTAAAGTTTTACTTTTGTTTTAGCCAAATGTAAGCCCATGTTCTTCACTAAGTCACCAATAAAGTGTGTTGGACCTGGCTTGGCAGATGGTGGCCAAGAGATGCCAGAATACAGAGACCAGAGTGTGTTGCTGGTAGGATCTCAGGTGCACTGGCACAGTCATGTGAGAGGAGAATCGTGCCCATGGCATTTGATACAGGCCAACGCTTGCCCTTTTGAATCCAATAACTATTACTCAAGTGTTGAGAGAATGGAACCAACAAACAGCTTGCCTAGATTAAGGAGTTAAAGGATGTGCCTTGAAATTGGTTTTGAAAAATAAAGTAGATAGGAAATAACTTGGGAACACAAAGAAATAAATTGCATATTTGCAATATTGCAATGACATATTTAAACATACAACCAGGAGATCAAAATTAAGAGACAACAAAATGAAAAAAAAAGAGAAAAAGAAAATAAAAACTTCAAGCA
>LZPO01107893.1:737252-748469 GCA_001675575.1 Neotoma lepida
GAGACAGGTTTTCTCTGTGTAACAGCCCTGGCTGTCCTGGAACTCACTTTATAGACCAGGCTGGCCTTAAACTCACAGAAATCTGCCTGCCTCTGCCTCCCGAGTGCTGGGATTAAAGGTGTGTACCACTACAGACTGGCACATTCTGGTTTTCATTCATGGTGTTTGTTTCTAAGACTTCTTCAGGAAGGAAGTGATAATAAAGAAAAATACCTTTTACAACATTGCTTCAAAAAAACAAAAAATAAAACCGATGCATTTCCCAAAACACCCTCACTCCAAAAAGAAGCTTGAAACAATTTCAAATCCTTCATCAGGAACATACTGTGCTCTATATTCTAATACTTTAGAAACTAATACATTGCTTTGTTGTATGGAATATGCAAGCCACTCTTAAGAGAAGGTGAAATGGAATTGTGGTTGGTTAGCCAGTCAACTTTAATTTGCCTTTATCATGTAAAATTGCTTGAGGATGGGAGCTTTAATCCAATTATAATTAGTACCAACCACACAGTATTTCACATAGTAGATGCTTTATAAATATTTATTAAGTGACTCAGTAAACCACTCTGCCCTAGCTCAGAAGTGCCATTTGCTCTTCGTTTGTTGGAGCTTCTTCCAGCTACCAATAGAGAGCAATAGAGAATTTGCCAATATCTCTGTCTTGGAAAAAGGAATATATAGCAATTTGGCAAGTTGCATTGTCTCAGTTACACTTCAGAAAATAAATTTCTTTTTAGACATCTATTTGCTCAAAACTCTTGGGCTTTGTTAATGGTAGTATTTAAAGAAAATTATTTTTAGTTGGTATTTCCCATTTTAACAAGGAACGAGCAAACGATGTCTTGTAGTTCGTTCTATCTATCTATCTATCTATCTATCTATCTATCTATCTATCATTTGTCTCTCCATCTCTATCTCTCTGACTTCTCATAAAGGCAGTCATGGACTTTGGTGTCTGCTGGGAAATGTTGGTGCCTGGGTCAATCTTTCTGTTCCACTGTTCCAGACCACAGTGGAAGAGTGGTCTTACTCTATCAGATGCTTGAATACTCTTTGTTTACATTTGAAAAGCAGTTTTTCTCACATACTAAAATGGCATAATCTAAGTATCTTCCAGTCTGTTGACGCCCGTGTGATTTCTCACTCCGATGCAGACACAGTGTCTGTTGAACCCATGTGCATGAGGAACATAGTGCCAGGCCATTTTATACGCTTAGCTTTCTTTATAGGCCCTCAAAAACTTTATGAAATTGGCGTTTTTATTTCATATCACTAACGAATAAAGAAAAAAACAGATGATTTGTGTTAATCATAAAAAGATGTACTCCAAAATTAGTGTTGCCCTGGCAACTATACCATTATTCTAAAAGTTTGTTTTATTCATTTTACTTTTTAAAAATAAATTTAATTTTAATTTTTAATTTTTTTGAGATTTCACATGAGTACTGTATTTGCAACATTTCTACTCCTCTCTCTCCCTCTTCTAACTTCTCTAGTGTCTGCCTCATTCCTTCTCAAATTCATGAGCTTTTCTTCTTTAATCACTATCACATATAAATATAGAGATAGATAGACAATAGATAGATAGATAGATAGATAGATAGATAGATAGATAGATAGACATAGAAAATAATAACAACAACCTGCTGAGTCCATTTCGTGTTGTTCACATGTATATGTGTTAACAGCTGACCACTTAGGACTGAATAACCTATTAGGAATCTCTTCCCTAGAGGAGACTGATTCTGCCTGTCTCAGCAGCCATTAATTGCCTGTAAGTCTTCATGTAGAAGGGGAGCTTTGTGAGATTTCCCCCATCCCTCTTGGCATATCCACTGGTGGGATCATTGTGCAGGTCTCATTCAGGCAACCATATTTTGAGATTTCATAGGTACAGCTTCATTGTCATGTATTCAAAAGTCAGAATTATATCCTATATATGCTAGAAGACACTGTTTAGCAGAAGCTATCCTGGTTCTCTGGCTCTTAAAATATTTCCACTCCCTCTTCCTCGATGTTCCCTGAGCCTTAGGTGCAGTGGTTGTGCTGAAGATGTGTTGTTTGGGGTTGGGTACCCTATGGCCAGTATTTCTCTGCATTGTTACTAGTTGTGGCTTTCTGTAATGGTCTCTGTTTCTTGCAAAGAGAAGCTTCTTTGATAAGGAGTGAAAGTTACATTTATCTGTGAGTAAAGAATAAGTATTTAAAACACATTTAGGAATTATGCTGGTCTAGTAAAGTGGCAATAGTAGGTTCTCTTCTAGGGTCCATGATCTCTCCAGGCATTTTATGTCAACAAAACCAATGCATTTAGAAAGCAGGAAAGAGAAATGTAACAAAACATCGCTTAGAGAACATTAATTTTGGTAATAGTTTTACATATATTTTTAAGTTGGTAGTTTTATAATCCTTTTCCTCTTATATAATTATACAATTTTGATGCTATAGTATTATGATCAAATATAATATATCATAATTTTAATGAGTGCATTATACTCCATGTTACTGATATGCCATAATTTAATCAATGCTATTTCTACCTTTTTCCCCAATGTTTTTCTGTGAAGAATCATGTTGCAGTGAACTTCAATACATCTGTGTTTTTGCTAGTATCTTGTCACTTTACTATAAATACATTTCTAAAATGGAATTTGTACAACAAAGAAGGGACATTCAGATTTTAAAGTCTTTTTGAGACATATTGTGTCTCTTAATTTGAGCTTAAAAGGTAAAGTCTAGTTCTATTTTGCAAAGAATAGGAGGCATTTCGCAAAGAATAAGAAAGGATGCCATGTTTCTTCCTCCGTTTTTATGAATATCTTAACCTCACCTGACTTGTTATCATTCCCCAGTCATCTCCTCTTCCAGTCATTTGTAGTCTCTGCTTTTAGACTTTGCTAGTAATTTGCTTAAGACAACCAAAAGGGCAAAGCCAGAATCTGACTTCTGTTTCTATATAAATGATGACTGGTCACAGGTACCACAGGACCATGAGCAGGCAGCTATATAGATAGCTATTAGCATTTGGTAGTTGAATGGATCCTTCTGAAATAGAAACTTCTGAGTCCAATAATACAGCTATTTACGATTTAATTCTATTTTCTTTCCATTTCTCTAGATTTATCTTTCTGGTTTTGAGACCTGTTTTCAGTCACTGTCTGTAACACATTAAAAAAATCATTACATATTTTTCTTTTTACATTTTTTTTCTTGAGAGGAAATGTGTTTGTACATTTTCTACAAATACATTTCAGGTTAAGCTGTTGCATACCCAATGCTTAAATGCAATTAGAACTCAAAATGGCCTGTCCAAAAAGCCATATTTCAGTACCTGTGAGTAGAATTGAGCACTATGTTTTTCAAAATGAATTCCTCTCTGACAAATGAAAGGAATATATTTGATGCTTTTTTCATCTCCATTAAAGGTCTGATTGCCCAATGTCACAACCTTTTTTTACCATCTTCTGTTAATGGGAAAGTCTTCCCTCTTTAGCACATTAATAAATGAATGATCATCATGAAGACACAGACTATAAAATGCCAAGCCAGGATCAGCAGATAGAGTTTGAATTGCTTCAGGGGGAACTTTGTTACAATAAGTGCTACTAAAATACAATCTCTATAGCAAGACAAGCACAGAGATGGCCAGCTGAGAGCTGCTATCAACTGTCCTAGCCAGACTCAGTACATCAACTAGCTAACATCATCTACTGGAGCAGGATTTCACATGCATGCAGATTCACCTGGCAATAATCTGAAGAGCAACTTTCTCATTTAAGGCTGCCTTGTTTTTACGCTGTCGAAACATCTAAAACATGAGCTATATAGAATATGGAAGCAAAGTTTCCAGAAAAAAAATGTCCTCTTTTTACTCTCTCTTTCCAGAATCAAGCCTTTCTTGTGAATTCTAGTCACCTCCCTTATGGGTGGCCATAGTCAGCTCACAAACCTCCCTACATCTGGATGCATTCCAGTACAATAAATCCTGTAGCTCAAGCAATGGCATAAATGCCTCTTCTCGGGTATGTTACTGGCAGACAAAAGTGAGAAGTCATAAAGGAATGTGGAAAATTAAAACAGTCAGGGAAGATGGGCGTTGAATATGTAGGAGGAGACATGATTTGAATAGGCAGAAATGAACAATGAAATGTGTCCCATCTGCCCTGACACAGGTGTGTTTCACTTACACTTGAAGAGTAGGAAGGAGACTGCGGGAGGGTCTGGGTCAGCAGTTCTCAACCTGTGGGTCATGGCCCCTTTGGAATCCAATGACCGTTTCACAGGGGTTGCCTAAGACTAGCAGAAAACGCAGATAGTTACATGATGATTCATAAGAGTAGCAAAATTAGTTATGAAGTAGCAAAGAAAATAATTGTATGTTTGGGGGTCACCACAACATAAGGAACTATGTTAAAGGGTCACAGCATTAAGAAGGTTGAAAACCACTGGTCTGGGTTCTCTTAACAGACATCTCAGTAGTGCTTTGTGAATATCTATGTATGTCTGGGGGAATTTCAAGTTCAACCCTTGTTTGAGTAATACAGGGCAAGCAAGTAAAAGCCCCAAGTTTTAAATTAGGCATTCATGATATTGACCCCAAACTCGATCATTGACTGTGTGTGTAGTCTGTGGAAAACATATTTAACCACCTTGAACTTTAGTGTTTTCATCTCATAGAAATACTGGGAATTCTAAATGATATAACCATGTATGCTATGGTTCCTGGGCCGAAACTGAGGAGTTAAGGAATGATTGTTATTACTCTGCTAGATGCAGTTATTTTCTTTTTATCACTAGAAACATAAAATGCATCTTTCCCCCTCTTTCCTTCCCACTGTGTTGGAAAGGTAGGCAATAAAAATGTCTGACTTATTATAGGATGCAGCATCCAATCAACTTTTGAGCCTAGTAGGGTTGCTCATTTGTTGGTTCAATATCATATATTTGAATATATTCTATTCTGTTCTCTGAAAATTCCTCACCCACTAACTAGAGTGCCAACAGCTCCAGAAAATCTATTCCTTAAATATGTACCAGGTTTTATGTCCTAAAGACACAGTTAGAAGCAAAATAGACATGGCTTGGAAGAATCCAGTTGATTTTATTTATTAGGAGGAAAGAGGATGTGAACAGAGAGAAGAGGGTAAAATGACTGCTATAACAGAACTTAGCAACATGTTCTGAGATAAGGATAAGTCAGCATGGTCTTAGTTAGGGTTTTTATTTCTGGGAAGAGACACCATGACCACAGAAACTCTTACAAGGAAAACATTTGATTGGGATAGCTCACTTACAGTTTCAGAGGTTCAGTCCATTATCAGTGTGGTGGGGAGCATGGCGGTGTGCAGGCAGACACGCTGTAGTAGCTGAGAGTCCTTCATCTTGCAGGCAACAAGAAGTTGAGTGAGACACTGAGCAGTATCCTGAGCATAGGAAACCTCAAAGCCCACCCCCACAGTGACACACTTTCACCAACAAGGACGTACCCACTCAAACAAAGCCACACCTCCTAACAGTACCACTCCCTATAAGATTATAGGGCCCAATTACATTCAAACTACCACAATGAGTAAGGAAAGGGAGGGTAGAGAAAGCTTTCTTGAAGAATTCTGTCTTAAAGTATATGTAGAACTTACAAAAGGGAAAACTTACATTACAGATCCAGCTGAATGTACAAAGGTGTGGGTTATGCTAGATCAGAGAACATGAAAAAACAATAAATCAATAATGACTGATGAAAAAGGGTTTGGGGATGTAAGAAATATTAAATATAAGTCTTTTCTATCAAATTCTATAAAACTTGTGTTTAAGACAAAGAAGCTAAATCTTTTTATCTCCCTCTCCTTGTAAGACATTTATAAAAATGTTGTAATCTGCTACCACCACCCACTAAAATCTTTGTTTACACAAAAGCCAGCTGCTGCTTTCCGGAATTTCAATGGCCTGGAGCTGTGACCCTTCTCCCCTTGGAGCAGTGGCCCCTGTCCACTTCCTACTTCACTTCTGTGCACCAATTCCTTTCAAACTGGCCAATTGAATTAAGACTGTGAGGTCAGACACAGTCAATGGGGGAAAGAAACACTCACTGGCTGAGTTAGAATGAAAACCAAGTGTAATTCTTGCCTCTTTGAGGCCACTCTTCTGAGTACACCCTCTTGATTAAGAATAAACTTTTCCCTTGTCCAGACACATCAGTCCGGTGGTGGTCTGTTTCACTGTGACTCTGAATTTATTTCTAACACAAAAGACTTGACAGTAACTAGGGGACAGATCATGAAGGTCCTTACAAGCCATTGGTACATGATTGGCTTGTAAGAAGAAATTAGGAGTTCTGAAGAAATTAGAAACTTTTTGAGATGACCTTGGGAATAACACACATGGAATTATAGTATACATGTACCAGTAAGAAGATACTTCACAGATAAACCATAAGGCCTGAATGGTGCTAGAGAGGTGAGACTATATTGACTAGAAAATGAAAAAGTGATGTCAACATGGTTAGATACATCATTTCTAATTACTTCATGCTTTGTAGTTTACAAATACTTACTGAGCACCTGCAAATTCTATTTATGTAGAAATAAACAAGGCTCACTCATACACAAGATGTTTTAAATACAAGAAAAGGAAAGATACAGTGTGAGCTAAGTGCTATAGGAGTGGTGAAAATGTTGTGTAATTTTGCTAGGCCCAAAGTAGTACCCCAAAATGGCAATGCTGGTGACTTTGTCCTAAACGGAAGGACTTTGGTCAGGTAAGCAGAAGAATTGTTACTGGGAAAACAGAGGCCTAAAGATGGGTTTCAATTTACCAGGGGCTTCTCTTAATCCACCAGGAACCTCCCTTAATGTGCCCCAAAGGCCACCTACCATGAGCAAGGGCCTCAACGTAATGGCATTAGTACACAGAGACTCAGGCAGATGATTAGGTCCTGAGGGCAGACCCTCAAAATAGCAAGTGTCTTTATCAAGGAAAAAAAATGCACCCATAGAGCTTCCTTGTGCCTCTTCTCTTGAGAGAAACCAATCAAAGTGAAACACAGGGTGAAGCCATGGCCAGTGACACGCAACCTCCTAGTATTTGCTTTCATCTTGGACTTCCAGGCTCTAAAACTTGGAGAAACTAACTTCTGCTTCTCATAAGCTACCTAGTCTATGGTGTTTTCTTTCATTGGTTTAGAAGGAGTAAAGCCTACAAAAGAAACAATTCACATATCTGTCTCAGGAAACAGTGATCCAGGCGGGGAAACAGCATGACTGAAGGATGCACTATAAGAAATTCTTCACAGGACTGAAGAAGAACGTGATGAAGAAAGTAGGGACAATGCAGATGAACCTGAGAAAGCTTGTAAGCTGTTGTCTGATTGTGGACTTCACTCTAAAAGCAACCACAGTCGGTTAAAGTGTTTTAAGAGTTGGCCAGACCTAATGAATAATTTATTTTTGAGCCACTCTGATTGAAGAATGGAGTGGAATTTGATGGAGAATTGTATGGAAGGCACAGAGGCAAAACAGGAGTCTCTACCCTCTTCTAGGCAAGACATGGGAAATAACCCTGCCCATGAAGCAGAAACTCAGCAATGTTTTGAATACAAAGTGTGGAATGAGCCAAATAAGACTTCCATTCATCTGCTTAGGGGTACAGAATGAAGAGCGACACTCTTCACCATACAGGAAATACTGGAACAGCAACAGGCTTATTCTGTTTAAAAACTATTGTATTTGAGTTATTTGTGTGACTTCCAACTAGAAACACCAGGTTGACAGTTGAATATAGATATCAAGGGCTTGAGGCACAGGTCGAGCTATTGAGTAGAAGTGCCAATCTCTTTAATTCCTTCTATGTGTGACAGTCTTTCTTTTATTGAGAGTACTCTTATTTTATGCAGATTATTGGTTTCACTCATCAAGAAAGTGTTTGTGGAGATGATGGCATTTAATCCAGGACCTACAAAAGACAAAGATTCTGATGAAAAAGGAGAGGGGGATAGTTTTCTAGGCAAAGGGGAGAGAGACACAAAAATAAAAATGTGGAAAAGATGAGTCTTCCATATAGAAGATTGTACCAGGAATTATACCAGGCCCAGAAAAAACAATGTTGGTAAAGATACAAGGCTTGTATCCCTTTAGGAATTCCTCCCTCATCTTCCAGGCTAAGTGACAAGGATTTCTTGTGAGAAGCCCCTGCTAAGTCTTGTTATCAAACCTAACCACAGTATATTGAAAGTGTTCCTTTCTTAAGTCAGCCTCCTGCTCTACAGCAAGAATTCCTCCTGTCTCATTCACCATGTTATCATCATGTCTAGCACCAGGACTAGTCATAGAGAACACTCACTAAACATCCATCACAATGAACTAAACTGCAACAAAGGAGCTTACAGTCTAGAGTGGGAAATGTGGGAGCAAAATCTGGAGAGAACCGTTTCACACCGAGATCTAAATGTCACGTAAAAGTATGGGATTCCATTGGCAGGCAATGGGGAGTCAGCAAATGTTTTTTGAGCAATGAGGTGTCAAACACTTATGAAACAATCAAAATGTGTCTTGACAATACTGATTGGATAGCCATGCCTGGAATGCAGTGGAACAGGCAAAATGTTAGTCAAACAGGTGTCCAGTAAATATTGTAACCAGTTGGCACATAGCAGGTTTGCCAAATCGATGAATTAAAGCAGGAGCAGAGAGTGAAGAATCCATCCAGCTACTAGTTAAGGCATTTGAAGCATGCTCTCTGTTAGCACTCTGGAATATGTGCGCTACCAACAGCATTATTTATATTTCATACGGCTGTAATGTGAACCTGTCAAAACAGCTTTGTTCCCCAATCTCCTTTTAAAGGTTCTTTCTACGAATTAATTTTAAAGACATAATGTTATTTTGCATTATTTGGTTGGGGATTCAGGTCATTTAGCTGCATGGTTAATAACTTTATCAGGAGCCTACATGCCATCAGGCAACTTACCTATCCACTAATGTTTCAATTTGGCAAAAGCAGACGGCTTTAATAGTGATTATTGTGTGTGAAAATTTCCAGGGGAGGGAGGCTGGCTCTTACTGATCCAAATGGGCATCGTTCTGCTGTCTTTGTTATTTTGCTGTGGAGACTCCTAGGCATTTGCGTTTGATTATGGTTGTTGCACAGCTGTTCTGCTTTCTCCTGCTTGCTCTTTGGTACCAAATATCATAGAAAATCAATCAGGCTATCAAAGCACCCTATTTCTAGATTCCTTTAGCCCAGTCGCCCCGTGACAATAAACTGAGGTTTATCTTTGGATCTAATTAATGTGCCGATCCAATTATTGTCCTGTTTGGGCTTGGTTTTCTTAAGTCAAGCCTGTGGATCTATACTGCACCTTGCTGAGTTTTAGAATGCTGCAATCAAATTGGCCAGTCAAACGGAATGGACAAATTGTATTTAACAAAAACCAATGAAAGGAAGGGAATGCAATTTTCTCTTTCCTTAGGAAGCCACTGTCTTATGTAACTACTATATTCTGGCAAATGTTGTAAGTTTTCATTATGAAGACATTGGATTTATTTGAAATCCATTAAAAAAATCAATGTGTCTATTCCACCTGAGGGTTATTTTATGCTGAAAACAAATAGCATTATTTTTCTAATATTGAAATAAGTGTTTCCACTGCTCAAATAAATGATTTATTTCAATAGAAGACAATTGACATGTGTCTAAAGCAGTTTCATTTCTTATGATTGATTTTATTTCCCTTATATAATTTTATCTTTTTCTTTATGAATGAAGTTAAAGTTGGATTTTTATTTTTTATTCTGCTTAGCTCTTGTAATTTGGACAATTCTGCCTCAAACCAGTCTTTGTTGGCTTTTGTACATCTGTACTGAAAACATTAGCTCTAAGTGAGGCCAAGATGGAAAGCTGCATGACTGCCTAAGCTTTCTGTAATAAGCAGATTAGAACAGGCCCATGTGTTCAAGCCCTAAAGGTAACCAGGAAGAGTGGGGATACTGCAAATCTGGCAGAGAGTCTACGTAAGAGAGCAAGAGAGTAATAAGTGTAGTTTCCTTATTTTCATTAGAATTACATGTGTGCCTTAATAACATGGAAGCTGGCAAAATGTGGAAACCTGGTTTAGGGGGATTTGTCTCAATCTTGACATCAAACCTAGGCCCAGGAGAAGGCAGTGAAATCTAACATAATCTAAGAGTCAGACATGATGATGGTCATTTGTAATATCAATACTAAGGAGGCTGAAGTACTTACAAAATTGAGGCCAGCTTGGGCTTTAGAATAAGACCTGCCAATCAATAATAAATAAATAAAATTTGATAATAATATAAAGTAGACCTGAGAACAGGAATGAGAACCACTCAGCTACACTATCTTTTATTTTTAATTTTAATTTTTTATTTTATGTGTATGAGTATTTTGTCTGCAAATATGTATATATGCATATACAGCACTTGAATGTCTGGTGCCTGTGAGGCTGGAAGAGGGTATCAGGTCCTATGGCACTGAAGTTATAGATGTTTGTGAGCTACCATATAAGTACTGGGAACCAAACCCAGGTCCTCTTTAAGAGCAACAAGTGTTTTTCATTGCTGAGCTATCTTCTTAGGACCCAGTTACACTTTTTTAAAGTCTTCATCTTTCCTGGCAAAAATGAGAAGTATATTTTTGACCTCAACTCAATAACCATGGAAATAAGAAAATATACCTGAATATGCTAATTTGTGCAAAAAGAAATAATAATGTGATTGTTATATGAACATGAGGCATAAATAATGGGAGAAGGAAATATGGTAGAAGAATTAATGATGTCACTGCTCTCAGTTTTCTATTGCTGTGAGAAAAAAAAAAAACACCATGACCAAGGCATCTTCTAAAAGAAAGCATATAATTTGGGGCTTATAGTTTCAGAGTGGTAGAGTCCATGGTGGTGAAGTAAAGGCATTCTGGTAGAAACAGCTGAGAGCTTACATCTTAATACACAAGTAGGAATGGCAAAGGCCTTTTGAAACTTCAAAGCCCAACCCCAGTGATGCACCTCCTCCAAAAAGGCCTCAACTCCTAATCCTTCCAAAAGAGTTGCATGAAGTGGAGACCAAGTATTCAAACATATTGCTGTCCATAGATTTTTCACAGAATTCTGACTTTTTTTTAGTTTATTTATTTATTTTTACATTAAAAAGATCTTCCACTCCTTTTACATACCAACCTCAGATCCCCCTCTCCTCCCTC
>LZPO01107893.1:768821-783011 GCA_001675575.1 Neotoma lepida
GAGAAGCCTGCCAGGGCCATAGTTTAAAAATGATATAAGCCTCTGTGTGTTTATTTGGGTCTAAGCGGGCCGTGGGAGCCAGGCGGGGAAACCAGACAAACTTTCGTCTACAGGGAAGAACCAGGACACTGTCACAACCTCAACTAAGCAAAATCAAACTCCAACAGTATAAATAACTCAATGTCTGGGATTCACTCATGATCTTCCGGACTCCTCCAAAGAGCTTGGGTCACTTCGCTAGCTCTGCCATCTGTAGCACACACAGTTTATCTTCTAGGCTGCAGCTGGCTCCACTCCACTGCTGCTACTTATTCTTGGTGATCTTCCCTTGGTACTGGCATCTCCAATATGCTGGGGTCCCTTGCTACAACTGGGCCACACTTTTACCAATAGCCTCTCTTAGGCTCTCTTCATGGTGCCAAGCCCCAACTTCTTCACATGACCTCTTAAACCCTGGGTCTTCAGTTGCCACTAAGGCTGCATCTTCACCAGTGGCCTTTCTTGGCCACTCATAGTACCAAGCTTCAGCTGCTCTCCATGACCCCTTCATGCCTTCAAAACCAGTACTACCTGGGTGATGCTTACACATTACCAAGTCTGGCTGCCAGCATGAGGTACAACCTCGGCTGCCCTTGAAACACATGTTCTCTGTGCTCTCAGGAAACACTTGTCAGAAGATTTTGCCCCAGTGATGCTGGTCTCTTCTTAATCACTGCTAATTTCTTAGGTCCAGCCAACCAGCATCAAGTATCCCAGCAAAGCAAATTCTGCTTTAGTAGTTCTCTTATCTTATTAATCACAGCTGATTTTTTTCAGCCCTAGCTAGCCAGAACCACATGATTGCTTTAGTAGTTCTGATATCTTGTTAATCACAGCTGATTCTTCAGCCCCAGCTAATCAGAACCACGAGATCTTAATTCAAAATAGCAAACGGCTCTGGTAGAGTCTTGAATCTCCCTCTGAAATTTCACAAGCCAAACCTACATCCTCTGCACTGTTCTTAACATTATTATCTTCCAAGTTCCACAGAACATCTCACAGAGCTCTTAACATTCAATGGCTCTTCTAGGCCAAAGTTCCCAAGTCCTTCCACAATCCTCCCCAAAACATGGTCAGGTCTGTCACAGCAATACCCCACTACACTGGTACCAATTTGTCTTAATTGGGTTTTCTATTGCTGTAACGAAACACTGTGACCAAAAGGCAAGTTGGAGAGGAAAGGGTTTATTTGGCTGGGCCCTCCCCCATTGATCACTAAATGAGAAAATGCCTTACAGCTAGATCTCATGGAGACATTTCCTCGACTGAGGCTCCTTCCTTTCTGGTGACTCTAGCTTGTGTCAAGTTGACATATAAAACCAGCCAGTACAAGTAGAGAATGCTAGCTGAGCCTTAAGCATGTATATATTCATTTATCTCTGCTCTTGACTGTGATGTAACTAGGTGCTTCATATTCCTGCTTTGACTTCCCCACAATGAAGGACTGTAGCCTGGAATTGCAAGCCCCATAAGCCCTTTCTCCAGATTTTTGTCCAGATATCTTAACACAGCAACACAAATGAAGCTGGGGGTTCAGGTTGTCTTTTCATTCTGTTCAATGTTTCCTTTGTTATGCTGAAACTTCTTAGTTTGTCTAATTTTGTTTTTGTTTCCTGTACTTTGAGAGTCTTGTCCCCAAAATACAAACAAATCAAAATTCTTTAAATTTCTTCCCTGAATCCTTGCCATTCCACATGTCTCAAAGCAGTTTCAATATATTTTCTTATAATAATCTCAATAGTTTCAGATCTTACCTTTAAATCATTAATACATTTTGAATTTCAGGTTTGTCTGGTGAGACATAAGGATCTTGTTTTATTTTTCTTTACATGGTCAGGGAGCTTATCCAACACTCCTGTAAAGACTATTCTTTCTCCAATGTATGTCTCAGCACCTCTGCTAAAACGAAGTTGGCTGTCTCACTGGTCTATTTGTCTGAATTTACATCAGCAAGACTAGGAAGAAAACTGCAGGACTCAAAAAAGCCCACACCAAACCTGAGCTAATTCGTAGATATGAAAGTGATATGCCTTGAACATGCCAACGGTGTTTAAGCCCTTTGAAGGAAAATATGTAATATGATACTTGAACACCCTGATGTGAGAAGTAGATGTATTAGCTTCCTACAAATACTACCGAAAATGCAGCAGCTTATCAAAGGTAAAAGAAGGCAAGGTGAGAAATAAGACAACAGAAGAAGAGGTGGAGGTAATGGCTTTAAAACCTTAGGAAGGGCATCCGTAAGCAAGGAATACAAGTGGCCACTAGAAGCTTCAAAAGGCCCCTAGAAAAGACACAGCTGCAATCCCACCTTGTGTTCAGCCTATAAGACCTGTGTTAGATTTCTGCTGCAAACTTGATAAATCTGCATTGTTCAAGGTCACTGAATTTGTGGCAATTTATTTAAATAGGGTAGGAAATGAGCAAAAGCAAAATTCATTTCCTTGCCTTTTTTGTCTTTTAAAAGCCACTTTTAAAAGGCACCCAGTCCCTTCCTCCATTTTCAAAGTCAGCAATACTGAGTCTCTCTACAGTCCCTTGTGTAGGTACTTTGTTGCACCTCAGTGGGCTTGGTCCCGAGTTCCAGCACCAAAATGTAAGCAACAAAGTTGCAACTCAGTGGGCTCTGACCGCTGGGGCTGCAAGGAGTCAGCCCAGCCTTGGAGGGCAAGGTATCCCGGACACCTCGGTCTGTGTAGAACAGCGCTGCCCTGTAGGTGTCTGGGACACCTTGAAGCTGCTTGGAACAGCTCTGAAGGCTGGGGCTGCAAGGAGTCAGCCCAGCCTTGGAGTGGAAGCTATTCTGACTGCTCGGGAGAGTCAGGCTTGGAACTGCTTCAGCAGGGAAGGGTATCCTGACAGTTCAGGAGAGTCAGGCCTAGAGCTGCTTCAGCAGGGAAGGGTATCCTGACAGTTCAGGAGAGTCAAGCCTAGAGCTGCCAGGTCAGCTCTGCAGGGAAGGGTATCCTGACTGTTCTGGAGAGTCAGGCTATACCTGGTGTGGTGGGGGATGGTCTCCCTGCAGGATACAGCAATCCTGCTTCTCTCCTGGAAAGCTGCTACAGCTGAGCTTTGCTCAGCCCCCACTTAAGGGGGCTTCCTAGCAGAGCTCTGCTTCTCAGGCCTAAGTGTTACTCAGCTCTCTCTCCTTTGCTCAGTCCACTATGGGAAGTCACAGTCCAGTGAATCAAGGTCTTCACACCCAAAACTCTTTTAAGAAAGAGATTTATTTGGGGAGGAGGAGTCCAGGAGAGTAGCTGCCTCTACCAGGGTGGAGAAAACAGCTCAAAACTGCCCAGGCAGGGGCCCTTTATATAGGATGGCCAGGAGGTGGAGTCAACAGGGATTGGCTAGTTTTTTCCCTGCCCTGGGATTGGTCAGTTCTGTGGGCTAGGGGCAAAGATGGCCCTGATGTGAGGGCCAAACTGTGTTTCTTTCACTGGCCTTACTTAGCTTTTGGTCACTAATTCTAAGGCCAGGGCACACATCTTTCACTGACTCTGACTCTAGGGACCAAGAGTGTTATTTTGGTACTAGTTTCAGAGTCAGGGCATGTTTCCTTAGTTCTGGGTTTGGGGATAAAGTCGTTATTTCTCTGGCTCAGGCTGTGTTTCTTTCCCTGGTCAGAGCTCCAAGGCCAGGGTGCCACTTTCCTTACACCTTGTTCATCATTCCATCTTTTTGTAGTTTCAGCCAGAACAGGTTTTTCTGAACTTAAGAATTCATTAGATTGGTCCCACTAAGATAACCAGTACAACATCTGATATCAAGCTCTTTGACTATTTCCACATATGCCATGTCTCTTTTGACATGAAAAGTAATTTATTCACAGGTTTCTGAGACTAAAACATGAGCCACTTCCAGGGGCCCTTGTTCTCCATACCAGAGAAGTTTCAGACTTTATGTAGTCCATCACCTCTCTAGAAATGTCACTTTAGGGGGAAAATGCTTTCATCAGGGTTAGAGAGATGGCTCAGTGGTTAAGAATGCACCATGACCTGAAAATGAGAGTGCAGGCCTCTAATCCCAGCCCTTAGGAGGTAGAAAGCAGGTGAATCTATAAGTCTGAGGCCAACCTAGTCTACATAGCAAGTTCTAGGCTAATCACGACTACATAATGAAATCCTGTCTCCCCCTCACCACACACACAAAAAAAGAGTGCATAATGCTTTTATAGAAGATCCAAGTTCAGTTCTTAGCACCCATGTCTTGTGGCTCACAACTGCTTGCAACTATAGCTCCATTGGAACTAATGCCCTCTTCTGGCCTCTAAGGGCACTGCATGCACCCACACAAACCCATTCTCTCTCTCTCTCTCTCACACACACACACACACACACACACACACACACTTTTAAAAATTTTTGAAATGCTTTCAACTCTTCAGCTAATTTTTATATGTATAATTATTAAAGTATTGCTAAAATTGAAGCTCAACAATTCCACCTCAAATTATGATTGTAGTTTATAAAAGCTTTATAAACCCTAAGACTACCCTACACTACCTTAAAATACACCTTGGAGGCATAGTGATTTCTAGCTTATTATTTTGAGAAAGTGCAGCCTAGACCAGAATAGCTCTGAAAATTTCCTCTATTGTAAAAGGAATTTACATCTACAAAGAATTTTTTTCATTAATGATGATATCTGTACCAGGAATAGAGCTGTTCAGAAACAACTTATATCATTTAACAAGAAACCTTTATTCATCCTATTTCTGCCCTCCCTCTTGCCATGATATGTCTTCTGTACCACCACCTCAGCTCAGAATGCTATAAAAGTTTCAATCAACTGGCCCTTCTTTGAGTTCCATACTTTGTGAGATTCCTATGCACAAGCACATAATTAAAATTAAAATTGTTTTTTATATCTCTTTTAGTCAGTTCATAAACTAAACAAAGAACCTCTGCAGGTACTGCAAGTTGAGGAGAGCAACCACACCCACTCTCGTATTTCAGATTTGTTCTCTGTTAAACAAATGGATGAATCTGAGAGCGTGTTGTAAACTGCAAAGGTTACATAAAGATAAAGGATTTTAGAGGAGTGACAGCAAGGTTCCTATCCAGCCCTCAAGCTTAACCAACTATTGATGGATAGCCTCCAAGAGTAGTGGGGAGTCTGCTAACACAATTTTCTGGGCCCCTTCCTTGATCTTGTTAAACAACTGCTGGCTAGCAAATTCCTATGACCCAGCTTTTTGGCATATGATGCCCTCCATATCTGTGCCACATTCTAAAGCTGGACACATTGGTTCCACCAAAGAGATTCTATAATCCCTTCAGTCCCCATTGCAGTGAGGCCATACGATACCCACTTAAATGGCTGATTTCTCCATCTTCTATCATGTTTGGCCATGTGGCCACAATGGCTAAACCATAAAACACTTGGAGAAAATGGTGATTTGAACTTTGTTCCAGATTCCTTCCCCTTTAGATTGTTTCCAAATCAGCAATGAAGACTGGAATTGATGTATCAATGTGATTAGAAATACCCAGCTTGCACTTGCTGCCCAGATTTCTTGTAAAAATGCCAGAAAGTCAGTGATGAATGCATCCTATGCACAGTGAAGGATCAGTCAACTTAGAAGAGTCAGGTACCATGAACTTGCTACCTATTATACCATTTCAGCAAGGGAGAGGCCCTGCACCACCAGCATTCTGAAGGCTACGCATCATTGTTAGTGAGACTCTCAGTATCCCATAGCTACATACTTCAGTGTTCTACTGCTTGCTGAATCATTAAGGCAGTTTGAAGCCTGACCATGGCATACGAGTTCATGTGTCTCACAGGTCCTTTGTAAGTACAGGTCTTTCTGCTGCTGCCTACAGTGCTTCTATCTAAAAAGTAAAGGCAGAAGTCCTGGCCAGTGGACAGAACTGAACTATCCTCTCTCCGTCTCATCTTTCTGAACTAATTAGCCATGCCCCAAACCCATTTTGACATTTCCCCCCTCCTTCCCCTCATCTCCCTTGCACCCCTTATCTTTTCCTCCTGCCAGGCCTCTTCCCAAGTTACTAGACCTTTGTAAACAGACCCTGTGGATTGTTCCTATCAGCTAACCAGATGCACTCTGATTTGTTTGAATGTCAGTTAGGCACAAGTGAGACACCAGCTAAAATTATGTTTACAGGCAATTGCAGGTAGTAATAGGAATATAGCAGGCACGGTTCATGACTAAAACACAAGAAAAATTCCTTACGTCCTGAAAACTTAGAATCTAATAGGAAATGCAAAGAAACTAGCTGGCAAAGATTTCTGTACGTATAAGGTTAAAGTCAGTGTGGAGCCGCATCAGCTGGAGCTTTCGGCAGAACTGATTAACTGAGATCCTGCTCCACAGCAGCAGAGACGTGGAAAGAAAATCTGTTCCTGTCACTAAACAGAACAACAGCTGACCGGTTTGACTAAAACTTTCAGTATGAATGGCTTAGAAAGGATGCTTCAGCTACACAGAGAAAACACTCTGTCAAAGAAACATCCGAAATCTCAATTTCATGGTCTGTGGGAAGAACTAGGCGTACATGCAAATGTATGAATGCCTTCCACATCAAATATGAATCTTAAAATTGGTATACCCTTCTGGCCTGGTAAACGCTGGGTATTGTCAGACTGGAAAACTGTTACAAATGAGTACAGAAGTAAAGGTAAACACAAATACCATTTCTGAATTCTCCTGGAGCTGCCCAGTCTCTATACTTCTTGTTGAGGCATTACCTCAACCACTCTTCCTAGAGGCCCAAGGAAAAGAGTCATTGAATCACCTGTGTCATGCTGAGGCTTAGAACGGGACTGCTTGCCACTGCAATCTAGTCCTTGGGGTGGGGAGCTTCATGTCTGAGCTAAAGCTGGGGATGTGCTCTGGCTGGGTACTAGTTCTTACCCACATTGGCTCTTTAATGCTGAGGCCATTTCTCTTGGCAGGAAGACAGAAATCCCAAGCATTTTGTTTTATACAGTTTCATGGCCCAGAAGGGCCCAATTGTGCTGATTTCATTCAGCCATGTTGAAAGCTTTGGCTGCACTGCAGTGATTAATGAACACTGTACATTGCTTATAACAGATATTGGAAAAACCAGGAGCGGAGCACAGTCTTCTGTTATTGGAAATGAAGTAGAAAGGCACTTGTCCTACCTTGATTGGAGAACCAGGTGTCAATTTACCTGTAGTGGTGGCAGTAACTGGCTGCTTCCTTTCAGCAGCTGCTGTGTGAGTTAGTAAAGTCCCTCAAACCATCATGTGGACACAAGGTTGATTCTTTTTGCTCTTCAGAGCTGGGGATGGGCCTCGCACATGCAAGTGTTCTACTACTGAGCTAAACTCCAGGCCCAGTTGTGCTTCTTCCTAACAAACTAGTGCAATTATTCCTCTTTAAAGAACAGTCTTCCTCTGTAAAATATATTTGCCCATATTTTTCTAGACTATTGTATATGTAATATACTCTACATGCTCTTGATAATTCTTTGTCAATACTTCATCAAATCTTCTCAACATACCTCAATTTTGCATAGACTCCTAGATTACAGAAACTGAATAAGTCATCTATTTCTTTATTTCCCCACATCTTTCAATATCAGTTGTACTGTTGTGTAGGATGCGGTTTACCTTGGATATGGCTAAGTAATTCTGAAGTCACAGATGACTCTCTAGCCCTTTGAAAATATATTACATTTTCAATAATTAAAAGAATAACATGAATCAAAAATATCAGAAATGTAAGATATGTCAAATCCATTTGTGTACCAAATGTCATCATCCTCTACATGAATAGCAGGTTGAAATATCTTAGTAACAACTGAAATATATATATATATGTATATATATATGAAAATATATGTATGATAAATAAACCAAAATATTTATCATAAAAAGGTTCCATTTTGAAAACTGAAGGAAGACTGTGGTCAGAGCAGGAGTCAGTGAGACATTGTTTATTAGCTGTTTTCTGTTTTAAAAAATGGCAGCAAAGAAACTATTTAAGGCAAGATATCAGTACTTGAATAAGGTCAGAACTACATTTACATTGGTAGAGATCTTTCTACAGCTATTTACAAAGATTTGTGTCACAGAATATTTGTTTAACTATATAAAGATGTGTTGCTGTTTTACTTTGCCTGCCTAAGGCACCTGATTGGGCTAATAAAAAGCTGAATAGCCAATAGCAAGTGAGGAGGTATAGGTGGAACTTCAGGGCAGGGAGAGTAGGTAGGAAGAGGAATTTAGGATCAAGGGAGAAATTTAGGATCTCTACAACAGGGAGACACCAGGGGCCAGACAGACATAGAGGAAACAGGAAAGTAGGACATACAGAATGAAAGAAAGGTAAAAGGCCCCAAAGCAAAACATAGATGTATAGAAACAGGTTAAATTAAGTTAAAGGAGTCAGTGGGACAAGCCTAAGCTAAGGCCAAGCATTCATAATTAATAATAAGTCTCTATGTCTTTACTTGGGAGCTGGTTGGTGGCCCAAAGAAAATGCCAACTACAGATTAATTTTTGTTTGAGAACATGGCTAGCATTCACTTTAGACACTGGCTCCTGATATCATATAATAAAATAATTGAATGTGCACTGTTAAAAGAAATCTTAGAGAGTATAGACATTACATCAATGATTTATTCCAGAAAAAAAGGCAATGCATGTAAAGTAGAAGGGGGAATGCTTCACACCAGGAATGTGAACTTGAGCCCCACAAAACTTGAAAGTGTTATCCCTGTATATGAATGCATTATTGATGATTCAACCTATTATTTTGACTTTTCTCAAGACCCCATAAGTAAAACATCAGCATGCCAAAGTGCCACAAATTGAATACACTTATCTAACTGACTCTCCACAATCTCTCCTGCACTTCTTTGTTGAACACTAGATGAAACTTTATGAAGACAGAGAAATGAGGATGAGCAAAGATGTGGATAAAATATTTTCAGCAAAATTTTGCACCATATGATTAATAAAGGTGAAGGCAAAATTGACTGTATTTCTTAATGGAAACATGAAATTGGTCACATGGAATTATCCAGAAGTTGCTGCTTAGTTTTCTTTGCTACTGTGATAAATACCATAACTAAAAGCAACTGAGGAGCAAAGGTTTTATTTCATCTTATGTTTTACAGTACATTATTGAGGGAGGCCAAAGCAAAAGTATGAGTCAGTTCCTTGAAACAGAAACCTCAATGGTTCACTGCTCACTGGCTTCCTCCCCAGCTCATGTTCAGCTACCTTTCCTACATAACTCAGGTCCACAGTGGGCAGCACCCTCCTACATCAATTAGCAGTGGAGAAAACGCCCCATAGACATGCCAACAGTCTAATCTGATGGTGGCAATTCCACCATTAAAATTTTCTCTACCCAGATGTGTCAAATTGATAGCCAATATTAGCCATCATAGTTGCTATTGGAACTATTATTAAAGACATCTTTGTTGCAAAACCATTTAATATTTCTGAATGAGTAACAGTCTTAGAAAATGAACAGACTGCTTCTGAGTGTTGCTGTGGTAGTGTTTTTTATTGTTGTCAATAAAATGATAGTGCTATACAATACTCTGAAAAAGGAATAGATTTTAGCCTTTCAGTAAAGACAATACAATGATCACGAAGTTCCAAAGGGAAAACAACAATCTTGCCAAGAGCACACACACAGAGGTAACATGCCAAGTAGCTCTGAAATTCTTTGTCTTTTTTTCCAAAGAGTTGTAAATTTTGGCAGACATGTGTTTTCATGGCCCTGATAATAAGCAAATGAACATGTTTAACCTCTAGGCCAGATGAGCTGTATGGGAGAGTCATGTCAGATTTTGTCACATCGAAAGGAAGCTACACAAGATGTCAGGACCAGCTAGGATGGCATCCATCAAATATTAGATTTACTAGCTTCTAGAAAATGCACTGCCATCCAATTAAGTGTCTTTCTGAAAGGAAAAAGAATATGATAATTTTGTTTCAGTGAATTATGACTTTTGGAAAGTACATTTCATGAAATGCAAAATTATCAAGTTAGGAAAGACTTACTGAGCTGATATATATCAAGCTGTTCAATTTTTATGTGAGTAACTGAGATTCAGACAAAAAAAAAGTGGGAGAATTTTCTCAAGGAGCATCCACAGAGAAGCAAAACCATCTCTAGCCACTGCTAAATCTGAACACTGTTTGAACCACATTCCCTGCATACATTTCCAAGTTTATGTCCAATTACCTCAAAGTTCTTTTAATACAGAGTACTCCCTCACATTTCGACTCAAGGCATTTTATGAGAAACACAGACTTCTAGAGATATATGCAAGAGCTAAGGTCAATGTCCTAGCTACTGACAAAGAAAGAAGGAAGGATTTATTGTGGTTTCCAGTCTGAGGGGATACAGTCCATCATGAACTTGTGGCCACAAAATAAATGCTGGTAGTCAGCTTGCTTTCTTCCTTTCTCTTTTTTATTCATTCTGAGATCCTACATGTGCCACCGCATTTAGGGCAGGTCTTCCCTTCTTAGTTAAACCCATCTGGAAACACCCTTACTGACAGACCCAGTGGTGTGCTTCCATAGTGCTCAAATCCATTCAAGTTGACAATGAAGTTTAACTATTGCTGTCAAGGGTGATTTATATTTGCTCATAATCTAAATCCAAATTAACCCCCAATGACCAAGAAGTGTTCTTCCACTTTTAGCATCAGGCTATTTATCAACCCTCTTCTGACTTGCATAAAGCATATTTTTCTCAGTAGCAGTATTCCTATTTAAAGACCCAAATAGAGGCTAGAGAGATGGCTCAGCACTTAAGAGCACATACTTGCAAAGGACCTAAATTCAGTTCTTAGTAACCACACCAGGAGGCGCTCAACCCCCTGTAACTCTAGAGGATCTGACACCTCTGTCCCCCAAGGACACCTGCACTTAAGTGCACCTATCCATACACAAACACACACATATACATAATTAACAATAAAATAAAACCTTAAAAAATAAATAAAAGCCCAAGTAACAAGTTAATTGTGTGCTAAATTAAAGGAATTTTATTTTACAACTTCTTCATTATGAAAGAATGCTACCCTTCCTAATATTTTAAATCCACACATTCCATTCTACTTTCAATAAGGTTTTACATTTGTTTGATGTGTATGTGTGTGTGTGTGTGTGTGTGTGTGTGTGTGTGTGTGTGTGTGTGTGTGTTGGGGGAGCGTGTATAGCCACAGCATGGCAGTGGAGATCAGATGACAACCTGAAGGAATCTATTTTTTCCTTCCACAGTGTGGGGCCCTGAAGTCCAATTCAGGCCATCAGTTTTGCAGCAAGCTCCTTTACCCACTAAGCCCACTTGCTGGCCCTTCTATTCTATTTTTATTTTTCATTCAATGTTTCTACACTTGGGGTTGAAGGGATAAACAGTCTATTAAGAAGAAGAAATACTGTTACATCCTGCTATTCATTACCTGTACAACTCTAGGAAAGACACTTAATTTTGCTGTTTCAACTTATTCATGTGTAAAATACTTTGTCAAAAAAAAGTTAAGATCAGTATGCAAAAGTACTTGACAAGTAGTAGGTGTTGAATATATGTGAGTTGAATATAAATGTATGGGAAAATGCTTTCTTTTCTGGTACCAATGTAGAATAGGTTTGTGAAAAACAAAACAAAAAACAGAAAATGCTCTTTTTCAGACTTATAAGTGATTTTAAAATAATGGAAGAGCATGGCAGTAAAAACAGAAATAAAATAATATAATTCAGAAATAGGACTGGGTTAATCAGTAGATAACTATTTCTACCTGTATGAGATTAGATATCATTGCAGTACCTTGAGCTGGCACAGTTTTGAATGCTTTATATACAGCATGGACATTAATTGACAGTAATAGTCACACATAAGTTGTTACATAGCTATTTGTTCCCAGATAAAACTCTCCATCTTGGAGGGGAGCTCTTTAAGACACAGGCTGTTGGAAGTGAAACAGCAGGATGTTCGAATTGTAGGTAAAGTACTTCATCTTGCAGGGAAGCTTTTTAAACTCAGGAAGTAAACAACTCAATACTTCAGGAAGTCACTGAAACTGACTAGATTCACTAGGCCCCTCCATCCTCCTGCATATATAAACTAAGGGCTGCTGAGAAACATTCTCAGACAAACCAAGCTACCTAAAAGAATCCCACAACAGCCATACTACATGGAAAAGACAGATCACCCATGCTGCTTGGAGGAAGCAGAGACCAGTTGAACTTCCTGAGAAAGGTTCAGACCAACTGAGCTGCCTGGAAAAGACACTCTCAACTTCTTGAACTGCCGGCAGATTGTGCAGTGCACTTCCGGATTCCAGCTTTTGTGAGTTGTCACTCATGCTGGGGTGGGCTTTTTGTGATACATCTGTCTTTGAGTCATTTCTGCTCCTGTAACAAGCAATCCTTCTACCATACCCCTGTGAATAACCCCAATGAAATTCAGTGGTTCACCAAGTTGTATTTTTGTGGTATCTTCACTTGGTCTGTCCTTGGTTCCCTATCTGGGGTGATTTGGAGATGGTTCACATTTCCCCAGGAGTAGTGTCACACAACATAAGCACTCAAACACAAGAAAGTACATACATATGCACACCTATGGAGGGACTTGTCTGAATAATACTAGCAGAAAGCCTCCCAAGGAATCTTGAATAAGAAGGAATTTAATATAGGGTTGCAGCAAGTGATTTCATAATTACCCCAGTGAATCAGAGAAGTTCAGTCAGAGCTCTAAGACGTGGAAGTTTGCATCTCTGGCATTTCAGCCTTGCTTCCTCTCTCAGCTTACTTTCTCTTCTTGCATAATCCCCAATTTGGCAAAAACTGCCCTTCAAGTCCATCACTAAATCCATGTACTGTATGTAATATTCTTGAGAAAGAAAAGGTTGATTGACACTGCTTGTCCCAAAGATTGTCCAAAAGATTGGCGTCTTGAGGCGACGCCAACTGAGTGTATAGAAGAGTGGTGCAGTTCCCATTGCAACATTGTAAGCAGCATTTGCTAGGCTAACAGGCATGTACTATGGACCAAAGAAACTTAATTTAAGGTGGAGTCTTTACTGATCTCCAAGCCAGGATTTTGTAAATAAAACTAATCTCAAAGCTATTGAGTTTTTCTTATCATAAGTTAAATAAGCTTCAAATAGAAGGCATTACATGGTTATTGGTCTATGGCAACATCATATGTAAATAAATATTCTCACACATATTGATTATATTCCACTATTACCGATATCATTATTATGCTAGGTAGACTTATAGTACACTGATTAGACAAAAAAAGCACTTGAAACAAAAGATCATTAAAATATTAAATGTAATTCTTTCACAAATGTTTCTCATCAACAGAATGCTCAGTTGCTCACTTCTCTCCTTTAGCGTTCAAGCAGGTTATATTACAGAAAGCAATTTTTCCCTGAATTTTTTCTACCTTCTAGCATTTTCCTTAAGAATGTGTTTACTTTTTGAGCTTTGCAATATTTTTCTTGCATAAGATACCTTCATAATAATTTCCAGTCTGGGTTTGTGTTTTCTTGAAGTAGAAGAAGAACTGAAAATATGATGATGATGATGATGATGATGATGATGATGATGATGATGATGATGATATATTGAAGTAGAAGCAATATGGTGTCAGAGATTGGCTTTGCAAAGATTGTGGCAGAAGATACAGTAAGATCTGAGTGAAACAACATTGGACACATAGTGATTGTTGAAATTGGGCATTGAGTCTATGATGTTCATGCTAGTAGACTTTCTAATTTTAGTTATGTTTCAGTTTTTCAAATAAGAACAAAAATGGAATCTGAATATAGAATCAACATTTTTACACTTTGACCCATCTTTTCTTGTTCAATCAGTGGCATCAAGTTTGACATATTTTCAATACTCTACTTTTGAGGACTCTTCCAAAGACACTCATTTTAGATTTCACTCAAGCAACAGCTCTCTTTGCAACAACATTTCAATGATTTACATAATATTCGATTCAATTGTACAATCAAATTTTATGTAAATTTGTAAATAGATTTGGAGCAAACTAATTCTCAGTAGCATTTAACTCAAACAGCTGAAGTAGAAGTATTGGGGGAAATGAGACAGATATGGGCACCGAGCGGATCTCCAGGAGCCCAATCGATGGGAGACAGGGGGCCCTCTATGAGCAAG